>JAHZNA010003063.1:0-15773 GCA_027743935.1 Sinodicranocentrus sp. ZH6 | reverse complement strand
CAGAGTTTTTCTGTAATTTTGAGTTCACCATTTTGTATATCCAACTTCTTTTGTAGATACGAAAACTTGTAAGAAAAAAAATTAGGGAAAAAAATTTCTAGCTCTTGAAATTTTTTGTTGTTGTATCTTGTTAAAGATGTTATCTTTGAGGAATATAGGGATGTATTTAGAATGATGAACGAGATGAGGGTGATGATGATGAAAATCATTCCCACTTGTAACCGACGCAGAGAATCCTGCCACTTTAGGTTCCCATTGATATTCGTCATTGGAGTTTCCCTCAGTGTCCCAAGTTCCCATCAACTTTCCCTCTTGAAATATATAAGATTGGTTCATTTGGGAGAGAAATATATTTCACTCTTGTAGATGAGTTTTAATAATCTACATGCTCAGCTGCTCCTCTTGGGAAAAGTGTGTAGAGCTATCCATCACAGGTTGAGTGATGGAACGTCAAGTATTTTTCCTTTAAAATGTCCCAAGGATTACAGCACCGCACATGAGACTCAGGTCATGCTCAGGTTCCTTGTCAACTCCCAACGGTCATACGTCCGGGAGAGTGGGATCTCCTCGTCAAGCATGACCTGCTTCCGAGCTTCACGAATTTTTGATGAGATGTCTCCGAGCTACGCGCGTATATTACTCGAAGGTAAAAAAAGAAGAGGAAAACTCATTCATGGAGTGAGTTAGTGAGTCGGCATCCGTACATCTTTTCCACATTTCTCTCGAGTTCTCCTCTCTTTGGAAATTTCTCTGGAAACTTGTGCCGTTACTTAAAGTTTAAGGAGAGCTGTGTCTGCATCTCTCTCCCACCTATATGATGACGAGATAGGTCAATAAAAAAAGTGGGCAAGTTGCTCATCCTCTTTTCCTCCTGGAAAATACCTTCATTTTTGCCCCTGTCGTGTATGTATGTGAATTGACTAGTGAAAGTGGAGGGAGTTGGAGGAAGAAGACAACGTTTTTTTTTAAAAAAAAAGTATTTTCCACCAGAGCTCTCTCAGGGAAAAGAGAAAAGTGGAGAGAAAAAAGGAGAAATCCAGTCGGATCTGGATGTTCCCTTATATACCCATATATACATTTTTCAGACATTGGGGTAGCTCCAGACTTTATAAGAGGTCCGTCGTTAGCTCATGTGAGTTTCAACTCCAGAGAGAGAATGGACCAACTCGTGGAAAAGACTTGAGAGAGAGAAAGAGGAGAGGAAGAAGAGAGTTGTAGTAGCAACGTATGCATACAAGAAGGATGGAGAAAGTCGTGGAATGGGCTGAGAAAATCTGTGGGGAATTGATGGGCATCTTTTTTCCAGAGCACGCCAGACCTGACTCTCAAGGGATTAAAACTAATCAAGGTTTGTCGCTGTGACAGCCTTTGTGGGACCACCTCTTGCGAAGTGTCACGCAGTAGTCTAGAAAGGATATTAGGACAGTACTTACCCTTTGGGAAATACATGAAGGGTCCCTTATTCCCAGTTTTCCTGACTTTCTTCATTCCCATTCTACATCATCCTGATGCATACAAACTTTCTTCGTTTTTCATTCCCTTATGGATCCATATACCACCACACGTATTTTATAGGACAACTTCTATCTCAAATATTCTTAAGGAGATCTTGTGACTGGAGAGAGATATGTATCCTTGTAAAATATATATATCGTAGATTTCCTTGTAATAGTAAATAAAACTGGGAGCAAGCCCTATACTAATGCATAAACTATGTCAACGAACTTTTACCCAGTGAAAATTACGGTCACTCTAACATGATTCTTACATGTTCACCAGTCACAAGTCACATAACTTTCCTATTACAAAACTTATAATATGGTGAATATTTTACGAACCTTATCTCCCACGCTTTTGAGAACTTGACACAAGTTAATCCATTCATATGCAGTGTCTCCAGATCACTTGAAAGATATGTGTCTTTGAAATATCTCTTGGTACGTGACTCCACAAGAAAGTCCTACACAATTAAAAGTATTGGAATAATTACATTCACCCTTTCAGCTCTCAATACTGAGGAAAAAGCCAATATTTACGAGATTTGTATTCAGGATATGAAAATGAGTACGTGCAACTTTCTAAAACCTGACCACAGAAAGAAAATTCCTCGTGGTTTCTCAATAAAATATATTTCCATAAGAATGGGCAAAGAGGCGGAAAATCGTATTTCATACGAGATGGTCATAGTTTTCATTGAGATTCATTATCTGTTCCCGTAAGCCTGTCCGTAATCATCCTTGAAATAACGAGTGGGATTGGGAGTTACATTTTGAGAAAAGGCTTGGCTTTCTTGCTAGGTGTTGTATGCCTCTGGGAGGAAGAGTCAAGACCAAGTTAAAATTATGCATTACAAAAACATTGCAGCTGGGAAATTAAGCTTGGACCTGAGACGGTCCATCACGCTCCACTTGGAAGACGCGACAGGAACTCTCTGCTCCACCAGCTGCCTAAAAAAATGTCTCTTAAAAAAAGTAAACCCCTTCTGGAAATATACCTCCACCTTTCTTATCATCATTCGTAATAAATTCTTTTTGGGAAAAAGCCATTCTTTTTTTTTCTTCTATAAAACTTGGAAAAAGGGAATCACCGTAAGCCATCTATTTCTCTCTAGACAGCTGCTCAAACGTCATCCCAGATCTATGATCAGCTTTACAAAAAATAACTCAAACAATAATATCTCCATTCAGGTAGCACATCATCCTGAAGAAGAAGAAAAATGCTAAAGGAAAAAATTCATGAAAAACCGATATGGGACATGAAGCTAGTGTATACGACATTCAAAACATTTCTCAACTGTACAGATCGAGGAAGAAGAATGTCATTTCAATTTGGGTTGAGTTTGAGTTGAGCTATATGTGAAAATGTGAAAAAAATATACAAACTTCCTAGTACAAAGAATAGCCCATATGTTTATACTCTGGAGAAACTTGCTCAGTCGATGAAGTTAGATTCTGTAGAAGAATATAAAAAAACCTTTAAAACGAGTAACTTACTTATATCCTTGAAAAAAATCTTGCTGAAAATTGTACAATTTTTTTCCCTCTTTCCGGTAGTAACTACTACGGTGTGGTAAGCTACTGCAACATTTTTATACAAAGTGTATGCCTGCCTGGGGAACTGGCTTACAATACCGATGAAAATAGCCAAAGTCGAAATATATTGAGGACTGCTTGATGTAATGTTGTTTGGAGTGGGAAGTATTTTTTTCTTCTGTACATATCACCATCTACATTACCACTTTTGCAAAAAAATATATCTATCAAGTGTACACATATGTATGTAAGATCTTGTAAGAAAAAAGAGGAGAGGTGAACTAGGGAGGGATATCAGAAGAAGAATGATTCAAAAGGGGTTAACATACATTTTCACGGCCGATAAAACTTGGTTTGTTGATATTGAATGTTTCGTGTTGGAACGATCTGTTAGATATTTCGACACTCATGGCGTGTGTGTGTTTCTTGGCGAGAGAGAGACAAGAGAGATAAAGAGAGAAGAAAAAAAGGAGAAAAAAAGTGAACTTCTATAAAGGAGGAGTTGATCGAGGTGGCACACACGGTGGTAGTCCTCTCGTCGTGCTATTGCAACTATCAAATCATAAGCAAAAGTGTACACACTACAAAGCTCAATAGGTATATATTGGAAGAGAGAGAGAGAGAGAAGGAAAAAAGACGTAGTGGAAGAACCAGCGAGAGAGAGATACCCAGAGGTTGGATTTCTCCAAAGTGTCGTAATCAAGAAGATTCAAAAGGATAAAGTGTACACTGGAAATTTTCCCAGAGCCGAAGACTTGGCCATTACAATGTTGAAGAAAACTGCGCTCTTGAGACTTAAGCAGCTCCCAAGAAAGTCATTATTCGATTTCTAAAACTAAAAATGCCTCAAGTAACGCCAACGTAAGAGAGTCCAAAATTCCCGAAAGATTTGCGTTAATTTTCTGCCGTTCTGAGCTCACTGCCCTCTTGAGACTTCGACACATCCGAAAGGCCTTTTTTCTCTCTTTCCATTGCCATGCTGGGTGAGTATAAAATGTAGACAGTTTCATAAGAACACTTTTCCAGAACAGAGAAAAAGGAGAGAGAGAGAGAGAGTCTTTTACATTTTGTTGGTTTTTCCTATTGGTTTTCTCTACTTGGAAAAACACATCACATTCACGCGGCTACATTCATATATGTATATTTTAACCTGGAAGCTCACATTTGAGAAAAATGGTAGTTATACCAAAGAAGAAAATGAGTACTCTGGGTTTTTTTTTACTATTAGAATACATAAGATGAAAAGGACATTTTTTATAGTGTCTGCATGCATGGCTGGTTTTTGGGAAAAAATACAATTTCAAGTTTTATATTTATATATCAATATTTGTAATGGTGTTTTTATATCTTTATAAATTCTTGTGGAGAGCCCATCTTTTTGATGAAGAAACAACGAGAATGCAATATTTACCAAGAAGAACAAAAAATGTGTATATATATTTCTTCCACGATTCCAAACTATTGTAGATCACTTTCATTTTATTTTCCACATATCACCTCCCAACGACCCAAACATGGCCATTGTAATATTTCCCTTGTTGGTCTAACTTTGTTGGAATACTTCATCCGAAAACTGTCACACTTGTAAACTCTACACTGTCTCTCTCTCTCTTCCGTTGTTGATGACTGTATGACTCAAACAGCTCATTGAAATTCGGCATTCCTTTCTTTCATCAATGTGTCTGTAACTCAGGGATGTAAATGGGGCTTCTAGAGTAAAGTAATTAGCTTGGCTTCAAGTGCACTTAAAATTTCGTCACTGTGACTATTCTCGTTTCCCCTTTGGAACTTTCCAAGAAATAAAATCCAACATTCCACTGACTCCGTCCAATTCGATATTTTATGGGTGCTTTGAGAAAACCCAGGCATCAGCTCGACATCGGTGGTATAATGAATGGTGATTCTAGAAATGCTTCTTTCTAAAATGTTGGCATCCTCATTGTATTTCCTGTTGGATATGGATACACACAAAGACTAGTTAGTTTTTAAATACATTTTTTTTCATTTGTATTTCCGTCCTCTCATAAGTGATGATCAAAGGGAGAGCATTTTAGCAAATATCTCTCTCTGTGAAAGGCATATCTCCTCCGATATATTTCCTCTAGGGGTTTCTCCTCTGGTTTCCTATTTTCCAAGATACACATAAAATTGGGGAGCGTTGAGCATTCCATCTATATTTTTAGATTACTTACTTCTGCTCTGCTCCAACATATGTATATATTTCCCTTTTACGGATCGAAGAAACAGGATCTTGAAGGAAGATTAAAGGGCGAATATGGATAAAGCGATAAAAGTAACTTGTAGATATGTACACTCATTTTATGCATACGTCTGGATGGATCATACATATTTTTATATATCACAAGAGTAGCTGAATAACATCAGCATTGGATGAGGATGTAAAAGTAAAATGCAATGTGAGTGTGTAGTGAGTAGTGACTAGGAAAAAAAGTATATAGCTTTGTGCTCTCTCTCTTCTGCACAAAGTTATATTTTCCAAGAGTGTTGTACGTGTGCTAGCTTGCATGTGTACTACTTCGTGCTCTCTGGAAGAGTAAGGTTCCCTGGTGAGTTCCAGGTCCCAGTGGAACCCCCAAAGTCCCAGAGCCCATTTAGGAAAAGCGGGAAATGCCTGTAGGGCGCTTATTAAAGCCCTTTTCCCTGGGGATGTATCCATTCTGGAAAAGCCGAATTTAAAACCTGAATACCAAAGAGAATGCTCTCTTCTTCCACCTCCTCTCCTCCGACTTCTTTTCTTTTTTTTCTCTCTTTCTCAAGCCAACTTGGAATTCTCTCCACTGTACAAACACATTCACTCTCACTTTATACTTTTTCTTTTACTTTTTTTGCATCCTACCAAAAAATTCTCTTTTTTTCTTCACTAGATATAATATTCTCACATATTGTATGTCTCCGCTATTGTATGCATTAGGGAGGAAGGTGAAGTAAAAAAAGAGTTATTGCAGATAGCATCCAGCATACACTTTGCACCATCACCACCGCACACTCTTTTACAGCTTACATCACCAGTTATTTTATATGCGTTTTCGAAAAATAGGTTTCCGCTATTTTCTTTTTTTTTTCGTTCTCTCCTTTAGTCAGTGTGCTCACGTTTTTTTTAGTAAGGCCTTGTGTCTTCTCACTTGCATTAGCATCCTTTTCTCCTTCTCCACCGGTGTAAGTTTCTACCTTTCTGGGGAAAATACGCGGCTCGTCTTTCGCTCTCATGAAACCACCCGCTCCATTTCTCCCTTTATGTTTCAAAGTGCAATCGCCAGGTTTCAAAATGCAGAGGGAGATCTCTGTGTGTGTGTGGCCTGTTTGTTGTAAAACAGGGGATGTGGGCGAACTGGGAGATGAGGAACGATGGGAAATACAGCGTACTCAAGGAGATAGGCTTGTCGTTTATCTATTCATGAATTTTCCGGGATGGAGAAGAATTGAAACGGCTACTTGCGGTTTTGATGTGTATCGTCTCGTATTGTAGTTTACTTTATGCGAATAAATTATACGGATACAAAGAAGAGGAGGGAATAATATGGTTTATATTTTGGGAAAAAATGATGACGGCTGGATGAAACAAAAACAATGGATTTTTTTTCTTGGATTTTTTCTCCAGAGTCTGAACCAGAACAAGATATTGAAGGCCAACTTGACAATGAGGGAGACCCCGATTGTAAGATACTCGAGGGGCTATTCAGTAATCCGCCTGAGGAGCACCATCACTTGGAGGATATGTCACCTCGTGCAAGTCCAACGAATTCAGGTAAGACAATTTTTTAAAGCGGTTTTAAGCTTCTTTTTTGCAGGCTGCATCTACGCCGGCAGTACAATTCAAGTAGTACACTGCTTTGTTCCATTCTTCTTGAAGGGAAAAGTAGCAAAGCTTTCTCTGGTAAGGGAAAGTCTGTGAAAAATGGTTTGCTTCAAGTGGTATATAATATTAGAAATGAGGAGGAGTGGGTGAAAGAGGTTGTGTGTGTGTGAGGTAGAATCTCTAAAGTATACTTGGGGGTATAGAGATATAGGTGAAAATATGTGATTAAGTTTGAGTACTACGAAGCTGTTTGGGAAGTGACGGAGAAAGCTTCAATGGCTGGAGAGAAGAGCGATGGCAAACCCCTTGGGATAGAGAACGTGTGAAGGGTCCTCTTAATGGAAGTTGAAAGATAGGATTTCCTTGTATTTGCAGCCTATTTTAATTGATTAGATAGACGTCTCATCTAGCACAAGAATGAAAATCTAAGTTTGCTTATAGATATCCGTGTATCAAATAAAAGGGCAAAGATATACCCAAAATTCCGATAGGGCAGTGGAAGTGAAAAAGTATATTTTTTTGTATAGAGTAGCGAATATATATATGGGCATTGGATAAAAAGATTGATATGTTTATACATTTTATTTGGATTGGACATAGTGATAGGGTTTGATATAGTCATAAAAAGTGTGTGCTGATTGTTCAATGATACACACAGAGTTTTTCCCACGTATAATCTTATGGTTTCCCTTGTGAGTCTAGTATTGCTTTTAAGACAACAGGGTGACATTTTCCCTTCCCAGTTTCACTTGTCTTCATTGAGACTAATTCCGCGTTGACAGACCATTTCCCATCTCTAGAGAGAGGTTCATAGTCAACGTTGGAATGTGTTGGCTTTTGGAAATGTCGGGATTCCAGGTCGTGCTGGTTTCCACCAGACTTATGAAAGACTTGAGAGAAGTGGATTTACTCTTGAGTTTCCACGGTTGAAACAGTCTTTGGCGCTATTTATAGCAGAACATGGGGTAGTGTTTGAAGTCCGTGTTTTTGCTAAATGTTTGGGAAATTTTAATCTTAAGTGATTAGAGTTTAGTTGCAATTTTTAGCTGTGAAGAGACTAGAGAGTGTATGTTTTGGGGGTTTTTAACGTCGACAGAATTTTATGCAAAATATTTATTCTCTCATGCGATTTTAGATGGAAGTATGGTAGCATCAGTTAATTCGTTGTGTAATTGATACGGGAAATATTAACTGAATATTACCGGAAAATATTATTTTGTGTTCTCTGTTTACGTAGATGTGTTAAGATTTTAAATATCTTGCATAACTCCTCTCCCTCTCTTTGCGGACAGACAATATTTTGGTGGTTTTGACGCCGATAAAATTTTAGGCAGAATATTTATAAACGCTACCCTCATCAGATGTATAATAATTGTTGTTGGAAATATGGACTATTCAGCTCAAACGGAAAATATTATTTGTGTGACGCAGGTGTGTGAAAATTTAAAATATCTTGCATAACTCTCCCTTTTCCTCTTTACCGACAATATTTTGGGTGTTTATATTGAACTCCTGGCTGTCGATTGTCCTCCTCTTGTGAATCACAAAGGAAACAATAATTCCTGCGGTTTCTTCATACAAAACCCTGTTTTCGCCAATCCGGTAAACTTCCCCATAATCACACACTACATTACCGATTATTGAAAAGAACGATACTTGAACATAATGAGAGTAAATTACAGGGATTTAACTTCTCAGGTACTTGTCAACAAAGAGAATGATCGTGAGTGAATTGAAAATCTATCCTTTCTACGAGAGGACCCTCTCCTGTCAACTTTTTTTCAATGCTATCGCCCTCCCAAAAATTATCTTACGCTTTTCAATCCAAAACGCAGTTCCAAACATCTTTCCTTCTCAAAATCCCTGATATTATCAACTTTTTTACAGTCATCAAAAGGTCTGATATTTGTCGGTAGTTGATCATATTCAATACCCATCAATATCCCTTTTGTCCTATTCGATTTCTGAGAAATCTTTTGGAAAAAAATCATTCATCCTTTTTTGACTCAAGTCAAATCAAAAATTGGTCGTGGCTAATTTCCCCTCAAAAATATTTTTTCTATATGACGCATCCTCCTCTTCTCTCATCCATTTTTATAGAGTGTGACGGTTTCAAAGATCATTATCATTAATCCATACTTCCTACACGTACTTTACGTCCACATCTACACTCACATGTATTGATTGATTCTTGATCACTCAGTGGAGAAGTGGATATATATAATGTCTTTAAAGAATCTTTTTTTTCTCTGGGTGAAGAAAATCTTCGAAGGACAAAACTTCTCTGAAGGAACACGGACCAAGGTAAATTATGCATGTCCATGTTCTTCTCCTCTTGGTGTGAGTGTGAGCGAACACAATATAAAAAATTGTTTCATGGTCATTTGCTCAAGAATTGTTTGTATTGGTGGTGGTGATGATTGACTGGGCGAGATCCTTTCCGAAACGAATTCCCCTTTGGGATGTAACCTTTTATGTTGAAAAATATATAACAAAAAAAGTTATACATTTTTTCTACAAATTTTGTTGAGTGCACTAGTGTGGGTCCATTTGAGTCTCAAGTAAAGTGGCATGCATTTAAATGTGTATTTACTTCAATGACGATATACATTATTGTAGGCTGTCAAGCCCTTTTATATTTTATTACAGTTGAGACATGAAAGTTGGCTAAATCGTCGTGACTAAAACTTCATTCAAGCATTGCCAATGGGTGATAAGCAGGTTGATCTGTGATATTCATCTCGATAGCTAATATTTATCCTGAAAGATGTGATTTAAAAGAATGAGAGCGAATGTATGTAACGTGCTTGTTGGGTACACCTTTGAAAAATTAAATATCTTCTCAATTGAGTACATTAGGTTAGGTATATGTAAACTAACACTTGAGATGGAGTTTTTTTCTCTGCCTTTTTAAAAATGTGATTGTTATACGAGTATAAGAAGAAAAAATCAATCTTACAAGCAAACAAAGTGATACAGCGATCAGAGGCAAATGAGAGAGGATGGAGGTGTAAAAGGTAGAAAAAAATATTGATGTAGCTATCCNATAAGAAGAAAAAATCAATCTTACAAGCAAACAAAGTGATACAGCGATCAGAGGCAAATGAGAGAGGATGGAGGTGTAAAAGGTAGAAAAAAATATTGATGTAGCTATCCGTGTAAACGTGCAGTCATGATCAGAAGGTCCGACTCTTTAGCTATTTATTATCAACCTCATATCATAATTTAATGAATTGTTACATTTAAATCAGAAGAAAGGACGGGATTTTTAATGTTATTTGCGTAGCCAATGACAAGCGAGATGTTTATCTTAAGGAGAGAGATTACTGAAGCATCAGTCTTAATAAAATAGAAAAGGGTGTAGCATGTACGTTATATTGAGAACGAGGAAATGTGGATATGATATACCTATGTAGTATTTTTTATGATACATCTTCATCTCTCCCCTCACGTAATAAACAGTGGTGTATTTACATTTTGCTAAATCTAATCAAATATTATTTCAAGGGAGAGAAAAAGAGAGGAGAAAAAAGTGGTACTGGGTCGGTCCTCTTTTTTCCTCTGAGATTATCAATGTGGAAAAATAAAAGGTGGTTTTTGTATCTCATCACGACCCAGCTGAGTGAGAGAGAACTGGCTGTATACTATATAGGTAATACAGAGCGGAAGAGTTTTTGCGTGTGAAAAATTCAAGCTTGACATGACTAGTTGACGGGTGTATGGTGCTCCACATCATTCCACTTGTTAGAGTCAAATGAGTCCGACCCAATATTCCTTGATTGAAGTGCATGCTTGAGGATTTTATATGAATTCATTTTTGTAATCCCTATTTCGCTTGTTTCCTTGTTATGCGTAATTGACAACAAGGTGGGTATTGGACACCGGGATGTGGAGAGCTTCATATTAGACAATTTTTTTTATAAGAGCGGTCTTAATGATAAAATTGTGCATTGTAATAAAAAGCCGTGTACAAAGTCAATCTTTATTTCAGTGCAGTGCACATCATCATCAAAAGAGCTCTTTGTACTTTTTGTCTTTTTTTGAAGAGCATGAATTCTCCTGTTGAATGCTCAAGTGCATACAGAGATTCTTTTTTAAGGAGGAGTAACAGGATTAAGAAATGTAGAGAAAAATTTACAAAGGTATTTTGTCTTCTTTTATATGTACGTTGTTATATATATTTTGTAGTGAGGTTTAAGTAGGAAAAAGATAATACTCGCGAGTTAGGATTTGTAAACCTCATCTGAAGAAAAGGGAGCAATAATTGAGATGTAAAACGTCTTTGGCGGATGTCAATCAATCTACGTTTATCTGATGAATTGCTCCTTTTGTAATGGTATCACACCTGTCGCACGCATTCCGTGATGTTATATCATGCCCAAGTGGAAGATCGTGAGTGAATCTGTACAAATTCTCACCTTTTATTTTCGGAAATGGGATGATGATGACTAAATTTGTAAATTATGACGGGTTATTATTATTCTGATCTGTAAAATCTGTACCGGATTAGTAGAAAAACTAATTCTAATCACATAGATTCTCCCTGACGTATCTACATTTGAGTTTATATCTCTTCTCAAAAAAAATTGATAAAAATCAATTCTTTAATTATGGGTTTTTCCTCACTCCTCATCTCTTACAGTTGGAGTGTGACTCTAGTATCATTTTCAAACTGTCATTTTTAATCTTGATAAGGATTTTTTGTTATCCTCAAGAAAATCCCTGTGCAAAGACACACTCGTATATATCTTGCTTGAAGCCTTTTTTGCTTAAGGACTAATTCCCATTCACTTGAGTTGCAACACGCCGAGTAATTAAGAACCCATCTCATGTCATAGGATATGTTTAAGCTGGGCAAGATAACAAAAGCTGAATGTAAAATTAAACGAGTCCCTTTACAAATCCAAGATGACTCCAGTTATGACGCTATATCCACACACACAATGTTCATGTGAGCTGGAACAAGGGGAACAAGGGAATTAATGGAAACATTGAAATATATTTTTTCCCTGTTTTCTCCCTTAATAGCTTAGCTAATGTTGGGAAAGATAGGGAAAGTGGGTTGGAAGCTTGGCTTGGCATATTATGTGTAATATGGATGAGCGTCTTTTTTTATTTATAAATGCTTTTACCATGCATGTATAATCAAGGAGCCTACGGAGTGTCCTAAGAGAGTTATCTAAGGGAACTCTACAAAGTATTCCTCCTTTGAAAACTCTCCATTTGTGAGTCTCTCTCTCTCTCTCTCCTTTTGCCAGAGAAAGAAGAAGAGTCTCGAAGGCAGCCAAAGAGAATGGCTTTATTTTGCAAGATAGCTCTTATTATTGGTCCCTCTCCGAAATCTCTGAGGTCTTATTGACATTTTATGATGGGATGGAGAGAAGGAGGGCTAGGGTCATATTAAAAGGCAAGTGGGTCCCTGAGTGCACTTTCACCATGGATAAATCTCGATTTTAAGACTTTTATGTGCGTCAAGAATTGAGCCGACGAGTCTCATCTCTTCTGTTTTCCTCCCTCTCTCTCTCTCTCGCCATTTTCTTATTCTTGTTCTTTTTGGGATTAGTCAAAACTATTCTTGAACAAAGTTACTTATTTGCTCTCCAATGACCCCAAAAACATCACTATATTATATTACACTAGTGAATCCTCCTTTCTTGCATAATATCCCAGTCCATCCATTCCACGAGTAAAAGCTTCTCATATTCAGAGAGAAGAAAATCCGCTCAGAGTATTTTTTCTCTTTGAGTGGATGCTAAAGAGCGGAAGATGAGGAAAACAAGAGAAAAAAAAGTATTCACCCAAGACCTCTCATTTTTATGAAAGAGGGAAATATGTAAGCTTTATGTCCATTTTCTATTATTCATATGAAGTTTTTTTTAAGCTATTTAGTTTTTCTTCTTGTCTGGGAATACACAGAAGAAAAACTCCATTGAATTTTTACAGCAAAAGTTCATCTCATGGATCTTCAACTTCAAACCCTTTTGCTTTCTTCGAAGAGATGGATAAACAGGAAAATTTATCTGAAAGGGATTCTCCACTCATATGCCGCTATTTTTGTGTACTTATCATCAATCCAAAAAATATCTCATCATTATCCTCATCAAGATACTCCCTGCAAATTATTATCATTCTCGGTTTAATTAAGTCATGATGATGCTTTGCACAAATCAACTTTTCCGACATGGCGAAAGCATGCGGCTAGACTTTTTTCTATTGTCATTTTTTTTCCTTCTGCATGTGTTCCGCTCACAGTTTAGAAGATAAAAGGAGCCCTATTATATTTCTATTCATTTTGACTCCCCATCTCCACCACCACATGGATGGATGCTGACAAATGTTAATAATTTTTTTCTCTTCTAGAGTGAGCAGAAAAAGTGGGAGAAAATCAAATTCCCTTTGTTGGTGAAATGAAAAGAGCTGTTTATTATCTACAATTACTATTCATATTTTTATTTTAGCATTAATATAATCCTACTCAACCACCACCAACATCATCATCATCTCAGCGGCAAGAAAAAAGTTAATTTATTTGCATTCTCATTGTATTACTTCTGGGGTTAGTGGCTTTTCCTCTCTGTTTTTTATTCCCGTTGGAACGACCAGTTCTCTTTGACATAAGAGTAGTGCGTCTAAGGAAGAAAAAAATAGCTAGCACGATCTTCTTGTCTCTTTTCCTTTGAGTTGGACAAGTGGCAATAGTCATAAACACGGGAAGAGAAACGAAGTAAAAATTGAAGTGGTGGTGGTGGGGTAAGTAGTCATATTATTCTTTTTTACATCCCTTCTCCTATCCTATATATAGGGTTAGTATGGAGAGAGAGAAAAATTCAGTTCTTTATGTATCTACATAACTTTCGCAAAAGTCTTATTATAACAGTGTGAAATCTCATGTGCCATCATAACGTTTATAATCATCGGAGCCATCTCATTATCTTGAAAAATTTTACGATGTCATATAACGACTTTGATGATGACAAGAGTCCCCGGTTCTCATCTCATCATCACGTTACAAAAAATACAGGGACTTTTCTACTAGGGAGTTATATCTCTTCGGTTTTCCCCTTTTTTACATCTTTTTTTTTGCTGAAAGTGGGCAAGGGTTGGGATGAAACGTGAAACTGTAAGATATATATATATATATATATAGATATATATTTTAGTTTATAAAAAAAATCTCAAGTCATTTTAAAACAAACTCTTCCCAACAAAAATACTTCATATATGATGAGTTCTCTTCCACAACTGAAAAGTTTGTGTGTGGGATTTAATTTAAATTGGATTAGCTCCTTAGAACCTTACACAATGTGTAAATGGGCGTTTGAAGTAATGATTTTTTTGTCAAGGTATGAGTGTTGCGCGTTGCATCTGAGAATAATAGAGATAATGCCTAAGCATTGAACTTAAAGTTAATGTAATGGAATGGAACCTATTATCAGTTCATTTCTTGTCAGATGTTGTTCCTCAAGAATAAAAGAAATTGATGCACTGAATTATCCCCGTATGCATCTTCCCATTTAAGTTCCCATCATCTTTATTCTTTCAATATGAGGAAGTGTTTTGGAAGTAGGTGGGAGTTTTTTTAGAAGATAAAGGTTGATGACAGCCTAAATCTATTGGTAGCATTATTCCTATCCTATTCTTCTACTCATTGTAGAGCTTGTTTTTTTATATTAGGCTAAAATTAAAACGTTCTGTGTCAGTGATCATAGTTTGATCTTTAGAAAAACAAGAGATTATGCATGCTATGTAAATCTCTATTCAAACTCGATTACGGAGAGGATTGTGTTTTTCTGTATACTACGCACATACTACGCCTTTCCCATTAAATGTCACGAGAAAACATAAGTGGCTGAAGAGTGTCAAAAGGGGTTTTTGTCATTTTTATTTGTCATTTTTGTCTACAGAATTATACACACATTGGTTCTCTTCCAATGACTCCCACACAGGATGGCCGCGTTTGTAAATAAGTTATAAAGAATGTGTGTTCAGAACATTAGTTGAGTACAACTAAAGCACGCCGTGGGATGATGGATTCATGTCTTGTATGATTTTCTCGTACATTTCTCTCCGCTGCTTCCCCTTCAGATGGATATATTATTCTTCTTGTTCTGCAGTGGGGAACCCCCACAGATTACACAATTGAGATGTCTCACACCAGGAGATTGCATATTATCTTTGAGTGTAGGGCTCATACACTCTGCCCTTTTCAATTACGTAGGTCGCTTCATGCAAAGAATGTCGTTGAAAGGGATGATACAAATATTATGCTACAAATAGATGTAGGCTTGCTAGCAGGAATATTGATTGTTTAAGCTAGTTTTTTACTTTTCAAAATTTTGCCCTTGACATCAAACTAATTCAAACCAAATTGCGATCTGACATGGTTTTCTCTCTCAAAAGCAGAGTGCAACTTTTTTTTCAAGTTAAATTTCGATTGAGAAAAGATCGCGTGCACAATCCCATCAAATCGTGACCATGCTTCCCCAAAGCATCCTGACGTTGAACATTGCACGCTGGAAACTGGAAATACGTACATGTCAAAAGTTCTTTTTCCTCATCACCAAAAAAATCTGCTGGTAGCTTTTTCTTTATAGAAATATTATCTAACAAAACTGTACATTCTTAAAGTATGATATCATGCTTTTCTTTATGCAACTAATCAATACGTCCAGCTGGAAATATGTTTTCAATAAATATACACATTAGCCATAAATCAAACATGGATCCGGCTCATGGTGCTGTTTTGTGAAGAAGAGAAAAAATAAGATTCCCAAGTGTACTTTAACCATGATAATCATATTTATTCAAGTGGATATTGCCATAATATGTTAACTAGTGGGTAGCCCAAAAAAGTCGTAGTATATTTTTTCAGGAATTCCTCCACCATGCTTGAAATCCCTTTCCAGCTGAATAGGAGAGAGAGA
>JAHZNA010003062.1:0-12847 GCA_027743935.1 Sinodicranocentrus sp. ZH6 | reverse complement strand
ACATAATAAGTTTGTTGATGATATATAATGAGATTTCCCCTAGTTTGTTTATCATGGCATATCGTCAAAACCATCTTGAAAGGATTCTTTGAGAGTATTCCTTTTGAATGAGTTGTGCATCACAAAAATATGAGTAAATATATTTTAAAAATATGGAATTCCGAAATAACTTGTGCATTCATATTCCCTTTCTATACATTCATAAAATGTTCACGCAAAAGTTTCACATCAATTTGCGCCCTATAATGATATACATTAACACTTTGTTATGGTAGTTGCTTGTAATTACTTTGATATACTTATGATACTTGTATATGAAATGAGAGGATATAAATCTGTGATATGAGCACAGTGAAAAAAAGGACAAGAGGTCCTTACCGAATAATCAGGGAGCGTGTATGATATATCTAAAGTACGTGCTACGGAGTAAATTCTACGACATGCCACGCAAAATTTAATAACGCTTATATGGTCATAGTGGTTTGCGCATATTGTGCACTCTGAATGCCCTTGATAACACTGCGCTTTATACTAACTAGATTTCTATTTAAAGATATTAACCCTTGCTGACTTGAGATAAGAGTTTTAAAAGTGAGATTACATGTAAAGATACTATAAACGTAGGTAGCCACTGCTTTAATTTTAAGTTAGACTTGATGTCGGCTGCTTACTAGCGTTTCACTTTTTATTTATTTGTGGATTGGCATGTGATAAGGGCACACACGAAACGTGTGAAACACTAGGATATATGGTTTCCTCAAAGGAAAAAAAAACTGCGTTTAGTACTCATTTTGTCTGGGTGCAGAACGGAAGGAAATTTTCTAGACCTGTGAACACATCTTTTTTAAAAAATAGCGGCAACCTTTTCCTATCAGAAAGATAATTAATTTAAGAAATTATAATTGTTTCTCCAAAAAATGAAATTGTTTCTTGTTATTAAAGTTTGTTAAGGTTCAAAAATAAAAGGGAGATTTAAATGTCATCGAGAAAGATGGCACGGCGCTGGAAACATCCGGTTTTGACAGTGGTCGTGTCATTCCTCTGTTTTGTCTCTGCAACTTTTGTGAACAGTTTAGAATTGACTAATCGGATTAATCTTACACCAGCAAATATTCATCAACCAGTAAAAAATGTGTCTCTTTCTTTTACTCCAGTGCTTATTCCGATAACTCAGCCAATAATACATCCTCGTCAGGAACCACAAGTACAACCACATATAACGAATTTTAATGCTCAGCCAGTGACCCCACTTCATCCTGTTGTGACAACAAACAACACATTTCAAAGACATGCGGCGACCCCTCAAGGGATGATTGCATTTGAAGTGGCGAGCTATCACGATGCTCCATTCAATGCTGTAAATAGGTTTCTTGAATTTGTGCCATTGGACTATGAAAACGGCCAATTTCCAGGTTTTATGCCTCCTCATCATAAACGGGAAGCTAAGCCACCACGTCCTTCCCCTTTACCACGACTTGCAGAACGGAGATCTTCTCGAGGTGAAATGTTTTACAAACGGAGCAACTCAACTTTAAAGTCGGTGATTTCCTCAATTCATGAAAAAGTTTCTCGAATGTTTAATAAACCGTGGAGAGGTCGAAAGTTGAAGATGCCTCCACCCACTCCACAAAATTCTCCAAAACCCTCAAGTGAAAATCCACTCGGAGAGAGGCTTAAAGACACACTGCCTCAAACGAGCTTTAAAAGTCTCCAACTTCCCGGAGGTGGTCCGCCTATAAAGCAAACCCCATCAGATGACAGAAGTTTCAAGGCTGCATTTGACACAGTGGCAAAATATTTTCAATCTCATAAAATACTTCCATTGATAGGAAAACATCAAACAATTCATACCATGTCGGTTGAAGAAAGTGAAAAGTTAGAAAAGCACCAGCCCCATGATGACAGACCTCCTCGCAAGCATCGTCGGAGACAGCACGGTAACAAAAAAAGACCTAGCCGAAGGCGACGACCAAGACATCATGGACCACCAAAGCAACATCATTCTGCAAGTCGCCCACCGAAATGGTTCGCTCGACCAAAATTCTTACGTTGGAAGGGCTTCTCCGGCAATGATGACTATGAACAAAGTCCACCAAAACCTAGACATAAGAAAAAGAACTATGATGATGATGAGTATGAAGATGATGAACCCTCTTACCGCCATAGAGAGAGACCTCGTAAAAGACCTTGGGTTTTCGACAGCACAGAGAAAGGACCCGGTGACGACTACCCACGCAAACAGAGGGAACACAATCCAGATGCATACTACTGGAAGGAAAGCAAAGGCTACGATGACTTTTTTAGTCCCTCTAGAAGGAGACCAATGAGGTTTCACAAGGTCTTTGACTACGATCACGGATCGCTTGATCGTCCCTCGAAAGGAAAGCATAACAGTATTTCTTCCCTTTTGAAGGATGATGAAATGAAAATTCCCAAAATTATTATAAATCATCATCACAATATACCTGCAACTACGGCAGCATCTACTCCTGGAATATTGAGTGTCTCTGGAGCAGCAGCTCATCCTGTGATGCATCCAAGTTCTAACATGATGAATTATCGTCCACCTTTCCCCTACCATGAAGACTTCTTTACAAATGCAATTCCACCAGGAATGAAGAAACCCATGAATTTTCCAGATCCATTTAATGCAGCACATGCAGAACACGCTGCCAAATCCGTGAATCCTTTCATGCATGGATTTGGAGGAATTCCATCACATCATATGGGCCCTCATGCTGGACCTCTACAACATCCAATGGCTTCTCACAATGGACCCATGCCACATCCAATGGGTCATCAGAACAGACCAATGCACCAACATCCAATGGCGTCTCACCCTGGTCATCATATGACATCCCACGGCCACGGTGGTCCTCATGGACCACCTTTAATACATTCAGGTCCTTCTGCAATTGCATCAAATCCGGTAGGTCACACAGTCATGGACCATTTTTCTCAAAACATGCCACCTCATTTTATGCAAGGCAAACCTCCAAATGGACACATGGATGAGGTATTCTTTAGCAATGGCGGTAGTGGAAACAGAGGTCCACCAAGTGGAGGCGTATCCCATCACCAACCAGCGTCACACGATTACTTTTCACAATCCTCGGCTCCCATTTCACCTGTAAATGGTGGAGAAACAGGAACTGACCATTTTCCAAAACCATTGCCAGGCTACACATCCAGTTTTGCAGATGGACATGATCACAACTTCCCATCCCACTCAACAGGTTTCCAACATCATGGAGGGGAACACACATTCGGAGATACATCAGCTGATGTACCTGATGCCCCAGATCCGTCTCCTTACCCATCCACAAATGATCCCCGGGATAATATCCGATACATACCCCCTTTCACACCAGTACCGATAAATGACGTGGAACCAACCAAAGGACCTATGCAATCTTCACAGGACGCATTTTTCAAACTGAATAATCAAGACATGAGAAAACTCGAATTTTCAATGATGAAATCCCTCGGCCATGATTTCGAAATGCCTACAAAAAGCAATAATGCCATTGTCGCCTCCACAAATTCCTTCTCTAAACCAAATAACATTTTCGAACTTGGTGTTCCAGATAGAGAATACTACAAAATGAATATCAATGACAGCCCGGCCGCGGCAGCTCCAATGGTTCAGAATCAAGCTAGAATCGAATCTCACGAAAATAATTACTCCACCCTCCCCTTCAATTTTAATGAATACCGACCAGACCCCACCCATGATAAGCTGCCCAGTCTAACTTACGACTCTTTTGAAAGTGGCTCAAAGCAGATGAATATGAAATTTCATCCAAAATCATTCATGAAATCAATCCTTAATCGCATTCCCAGAGGAAGATTTTTGGACACAGAAAAGAAATCTAAAAAGGCAAACCGATCCCATACAAAATTTACGCCTTTCGACGCTGTGGCAAAATCCTCCGAGGATAATAGCGTGTCACGACGAAGGAGAAAGTCGAATAGGATGCCGCAATCAATTCAAGATATAATTGATAGTGACAGTAATAAAAGCGAAATTGTCGCATTACCCTCTGATATTAATGACGATAATCAAGAAGAACATGGTTTACGCTCACCGAGACATGACGATGATGGTAATGACATCATTATTGGAAGAAGAAGTGCAATCTCAGGAGAGGAGCAGATAAGTAATGAAATACAAAGCAAGATGCCATTTCACTTAAATCCTCATCAGTTAGGGAATATGGATAGTATAATTGTTCCTGTTGCTGCAGAAATTCGAATGGGACAAGGAGTCCACGAGAAGAAAAAGAAGTAGGGAGTATCACAGTATTTAGCTAAAAATGGAATTTATTAATATTTAACTAACTCCGGTCTGTGTAAACAATCTTCTTTTCGCATTTACCTCCTCCTAAGGTCCTTAAAACTAACGAAAAATGTTTAATGCTAGACTTTTTCGTTGATCGAGACGATACGACAAAATAAGCTTAGTAATTGTTGACTAGATGGTGGCTGACTGCTATAAAAACTATTTAATTTTAAATATGAGTCGAATATGTATACCATGTAGAATGTGTTAAGTTTAAAATGCTCAAACTCAAGAATCGCGTCGGGAAAGGTGTGGTTATTTTTTGTTAAATGAACACTTATCATTTCTTTATTTACTGTCATTATGAAATAATTATGAAATGAGGGGGTTTCATTAAATTAAAATGATAAACTGACTTGTTGGCTTTTAGCCGTCGTGTTTTCATTTCATCTCTATTTATCTCCTCAGTTGTCATAAAGGCGTGCAAGGAAGTGTCAAAAATGATCATTTATCGTAAAAGCCATTTCACAGTGAGAAGACAACGTGTAATGAGAGCGCAAGGGTGACAAAACGGATTATAAACTAAGATTTCAGAGCATAAGCATGACACCCAAGACATACTGAAGAGATGGAAAAACCGTGTTTTTAGTTTAGTTAGGTATATGGTGGCTTCTTTTTGAAATAGCTTGTTCAAAGAAAAGCGAGAAAGGTAGTGCTTATTTTGACCTGCGAATGCAACTTGATAGAAACGGTTTCATTTTTAGTCCCTTAAACACCGGTTCCCTTCAAATTTGCATGATTTTGACCAACTATATCATTACTCAACTTTACATTTCAAGCACTAGTCAATTAATTAAGTGAAGTTGGCTTTGACCATTTAAAATATGTGTTCAATGCCTTTGGCTGCAATGAAAGGAAATAGCAAGTTAGTTGTTTGGCACGGTTATGCAATTTGTAGTACAGATTAAGTTGAAAGTTAAACAAGATAGTGAATGTATAGGTGCCGAGGAGTAATTTGTTAATTGCATAATTAACAATTCATTCATCAATTTGTGGGCATAGAAGAATACATATAAGAATTCCCTGTTAACAAATAATAATAAAAGCACCCCAGGAATGAGTAGGTAAACGTGTTCTGCTGCGTGGAGAGAAGTTGCCAGCGTCTACTTTATTTAGAGTAGATTAAACTAGTTAGGCATGAGGGTGTGGTTAAAAATACTATTTTAATACTGAGGTTACATTTTAATGTATTGATAAGACATGCTTATTTCGTTATTATGTGAGTATTTTAAAATCCTGAGTTCGTCTGCGTATGTCTTTCGAGGCTCTGATAAACCCAGCCAACTGTAGCCGTGACCATTATCAATCAAAATCTACATTAATTAATGTTTTGTGAAAGTAAAAAAATAATCTTGCATCCCTCTTTTCATCATAAAGTACATCCTTTCAGTTTTTAAATGAATGAAGGAATTAGATAATGAATCCATCAAGTGGATAAGTGTTATTTCCATAATGATGCCGTTTACACTAGTAATTTTGCGCTGGATGGTTGAAGATTTCTTTATCTGTGACGTAACTAATTGCATGCTTTGAGTATGTATCTTGAAAGCATCTTTGACCATCTATTGAAAATGAAGGGGAAAATAGTTTAGCATATGCAAAGAAAAATCCTCAATTTAGAGTTCACTGTGCGTCAAAAAATTGGTATTATATAATTTACAGGTCAACCAACGATATTCATAATTCATCCCATGTAACATTTTAACTTATCTCAACTTATATTTTTAATGAACTTTAAAGTCTATTGGAATACTCTCTTATGCTTAATCTTAAAATTTAATACACCAATCTTTGCATTCATGTCTCATTCACGCTCACTAATTTATACTCTTACTAGAGAGAAGGTGGAACATGCGTCATAAATTAATATAATTTTTATTGTGCACCTATCTTCCATTTACCTCGTCACCATGCTACAGATCATGCTACCGTATACAGTTTTCTGTTTTCAACGGTTTCGTCGATTTTTGTACATTTTTTGAAAAGCTTGGCTCGTGATTTGAGTATCAGGCAAGAACGGCAAGAACTTGCACTTACCTACCGCTACTGACTACGAACACAGATTTGTTTCGTAACGTTTCCGGTTTTTCAGGTGAATTTATTTTTTCGTCAGCATGTCGCATGTATACCATTTTGAGAGCAGTGAGGAAGATCAAGAAGAAGACGAGGGGATAAAGGAATATGAAGAGTTGCCGGGGGAAGGATATGATGAAGCATATGAATATGTTGTTGGTGCTGCTGTTAATTTTTATGAAATATCCGAGGATGAGGTGTCGGAAACAGAAATTGAGGCTCACCATGCGAGTGAGTCCGAATCAGGAAATTCCTTCAATAATGAGATCCATAAATCCACCAAATTCCATACGAATGTTGAATCTGAAGAGTCAATCACAAAGCAAACATTAAAGAAGTTAAATGATCCAGCTCAGTCTCCCGACTTGATTGAATCACTCCCAGATGATATTTCTGGAACATTGGTGAAGTTTTGGTTAAAAATGGAAAATTCTTATGCCAGCACAAACCTACACCATCTCGAAGAAATTCAAATATGCCATGATAAATTGGTAAATTATCCTTCAAACTTCCGTAGCGACCTTTTCTCCTTATTGGGCACTCCCGATGGTAGGAATAAGGTCACAGAGAAATTTATGCTGGATTTCAACCGACTACGACCCTCCGCTCGAAGTGATGAAACAATTAAGTCAATTTTATATTTAAGGATTAACGAATTCCTCGTAAAGCTCGAAGGGGTTACAGAGGAAAAATACGCAAGATCAAAAGCAGAAGCGTATAAATTGCTCTCAAAAGGATATTTAACAACTGAGGCTGAAAAAATGTCGACATTATTTAAAGGACTCCTTCAAGCTCAAACTGGATCGCTTTGTGGACACCGTAAAATTCATAAATGAGCACTATTACACTTCTCTCGTGGCAGATTTAAATGTTCCTAATAAAGTTGCCTGGAGGGATCTTGTTGAGACGGATTTACTGAGTAAAACGCTCTACTGCAAATTCATTCAAAATCTTCACAAATGTTCCGGAAGAGAGGAAGAAGATGAAAATCATGAGCTGGGCGGCACTTTGGCAAACAAATTTTGGGATGATGCTGCCCTACTTAAATTTATTGGAGGTAGAGCAGGGGAAGCAGAGTTGAGGACTGATGTAAGCCATGAAAGTACCACAAGTAGCACTTGTATTTGTGGGGAAGATCAAACAACGGAGGATAACATGGTTTGTGAAGATGACAAAGAGACCCCTCTCGTCGAAGATCTTGGAGAAGGTGGACTTTTAGGCGAGGGAGAATTTGACGAGCAAGAAGATATGGAATTTGGTCTGGAGTTTAGCCGACGTTTTAGCAAGATGAGTGGAGAAATGCAACAGTCATTTGAATTCGATAATCATGAGTTTGAAGGTGAAGGCAATGAAAATCTTTGGACATTACCACATCCCGAACTGGACGAGGAGGATGAGGAGCTTGAACTACTTCAAAGGGGGTATAGCCCTGCAGCAGATAGCAGAGCCACTGGTAGCATGATTAAAGAAAAAGAGGATGGTGACAAGAAAGTTACCCTTGCTGATGGAGAAAAACATGGAGGGGGTGGCGGTGGAAAGAATTTGAAAACTCGAAAGAGCAGAATGAGCGCTAGTGGTAAGCGAAGAAAGACAACAAAAGTAATTCCCCCAGAAGAGCTAAAGCCACCTCCAGAAAAAGAGAAAGCTCGTAGAAAGTCTATGAAAGAGCCTTCAGAAGGAAAAGTAGCTAAAAAAGAGGATAGTAAACGGATGAGCAAGCAAAGTGACCAGAAAGAGGTAGAAAGACCTGGAACAGGCGAACACGATGAGTATTTCGACGAGGAGGATATTTCTGAAGGAGTTTCTTTTTCCTCTCATCTGGAGTTCACTGAAGAGAATGAGGAGTTTGAGATGGAGCATAGCAGTGAAAACAGTGAAATGTCTCGTAGGAAGAAAAAGTCTATTTACGATGAATATCCAGGGGAGGACATGTGGGATGCAACTTTTGTAGACAAAGAGTTCAGTGACGTTATTACTAGTAGGAACAGAAGGAATAGTAGAGCAAGCAGTCAAAGGGACCGAGACTTTTGTCTTGACGAGAAAGACACATATGTTAGGGAATTCTTTTGGGATAGTGACCCTTCCAAAGAGGAAGTAACTGAAGTAAGCAGTGCGCAAAGTGTAAGTGACCCGTGTAAAGACGTAATGGTGTTCGACGAAGATGAGTATTTTGACGATGAGGATGTGTTCTATAAACGAGAGGAATTTTTTGAGAAAGACGTGGTCAAACCAGGTAGAGGCTCGAGAACAAAGTATACTCCGGAATCGGATAACTTGCATTTCTCCATTTTTGGACGAGATGAAAGCCCTTTTCAGACCTCTCTACTTCAAAAATTGTTAGTCAGGGCAGGACCTAGAGAGACTAAGATGGAGATTATACCTGAGGAAACTAATTCAATCTTTGAACTCCCTAAATCAATATTATTTCACCAAAACGCACCAGTTATTGAAGTGCCTGCTATCGAAAATAAACCAAATGCTACGCCTTACCCGCCATTGAGTACTATAGGCCCTCCATCGTTACATATTTCACCAAGTTTGACGAGAGAACAAGGCTTTCTATTGGTTAGTCCATTTGTGGAAGATTTCCGGGAGAAATCTGAAGAAGATAAGAAAATCGACACCTCGGTTTGGACACCGGACACACCTGTGAATTCTGGCAGACCTACTGGATATAAGCGACCCCTTTTCGATGGTCTGGCTATCGAACAAGATGAAATCTGGAATGTATTTGAAAGTGCGTTGAAAGATTCCAAGAGAAATGTAGATAAGGTTTGTTTCTGTTCCTTGTGCTTTTCCCCATCCTCGTTTGTTAATAAAGCTGACATTGAATGACTCCCAATCTAGCTGGCGGTCGCAGTGACGAATTCTATCTTTAGAGGGTTTTCTGTGGAGCATGAAATCCCGAAAGTTGAGCCAGTGGATGCAGCTATATATCCTCTTGTACCCCCTAGGGATTTGTGTGACGTTCCTTATGCCGTCGAAGGTTTTGATGTTAGTATTGTGGAACTTTTTGATCATGACTCGAAGCATAAGAAGCACAAAAAGAAAGGTCGCTATTCTAAGTCGAAGAGAGGGCAACTTCAGAAGACAATCGAAAGCAAATTTAAAATGATCCCAAAATGGGATGAGCCTCATAACCGACACTCTATTGAAGCACCACCTGCTCCTTCCGTTACTGCTGTCACAGAACCTACAGATGATGAAAAACCGGTTGATAATGCATTGTCGTCTGGTTCTCAGAAATCAGGCGAGAGCGCGAATGCACTCTCAGAAGGTGCAGGTTTTAAAACTTCAGAGACCAATCTTGGTGAAGCTGTGGGAGTTGGAAGGAAGACAACTGTTTTGCAAAAGTCGCTTGCCCAAACAGACGTAAGGTTAACAGTCCAAGAAATAAAAATAGAAGGGGAAAAAACTGCAAAAGCTATTGGAGAAAATGGGGAAGAACAAGATGTGGAGAAGGTGTTACCTCAAGTCGATGCAAAAGTACTTTTGAAGGTTAAATTGCAAAATTGGAAGAAGGCTTTAGAAACTGAAGGTAAAATATATTAATGAACGGTTTGAATTGTAATTATTACTGACGTGAGAGTTCCTTTAAATTCATTACAGTTGAGCGTCTTAAAAGACAACTAACTACGATAGAGACAAGGGTGCAGGAGGAAGTTCGCTATTTTAAGGATCTTCCCTTTCAAGTGTGGGAAAATTCTAAGCTTCAATCCATAGAAGTATACACTGACGATCTTAAAAGGTGAAATATTATAATTTTAATTTATACTCACTATTCCAGCGATCAGTTTTAATATTCAATGGCTTTTGTTTTGTTGACAGAGACGATGAAGTTGGTGAAATCTTCAGATCTGCAATAAAATATGCAAGTCAAGTATATGGAAAGTTTTATATTGATCGTTACGACTTAATGCTTCTTTTGAATGGGACGGAACCTCCGATTCCTCTTGAATACCCGGACGAGTCTAAATTACAATCTGCCAAGAATGCAAGGGACTCGAGTTTTTCCCAACAATATAATTTTGACCAGTAGTGAGGGTGTCCAACTTTATACGCACATTCTTTTTTATAGCATTGGCTATAGCAGTATATACAAATAAAAATCACTTCAAAAACTGAAGTTTGTCAATAGAATTGTACGTTTGACATATTTTTGAAGCCTTGATGCATACTCCTCCCTCATTAATTGCGTGCCTATCAGTACATATTTTTGTTTGAATCGTAATTTGTAGGCATCATTTGGTTATAAATTAATATAAATGCTAGTAATTGTTCATAAAAGACTCCATTAGATGTTGAGTGACGCTCTTCTATTTGGAAAGCTCTTAGCGTAATCCCATTTTCTATAAGAATGATGAATTGAGGCAAAAATATACATTTAGGAAATTGTGTTTTATACGCAACCAACCGAAACCAATATTGTGCACACAAGCAATATCTTAGAAAATGAGATCCACGTATTATTCAACTACTCCTTCGAGAGCAACTTCTCAAAAGCCCTTGTTCCCGATTTGAAGAGTTGAGAGCCACTCTGTCTTCTATGTCGTTAAGAAAATGTATCTGTCTGGAACTGCACATTACAAAATCGACATTAGTATCGGACCGCGCATCATCTCGAAAACAATGTCAGGCTAAACTTTATTTCTTTTAAAATACAAATTGATTTAACTAAGGGAAATACTATTTTGATTTTCCATGGCCGACTTCAATACAGCACCAAACTCTTCATATTCTACACCACTAGAAGTTCAGGTATCCGAAGAAAGGGTTATTCGAATAGAGCCAAAGGTATCACCAATTAGTTGTAGCATTACAAATAATGACAGAAATGTCAGCATCCCACATGAGATAAATGAAGCAGAAAATATTGCAAGCACTGCTGTGGACCTTGGAACACAAATTGCTGAAGCCACCGATTTCTTTGTAACTTATACAGGTATAACACGATTATAGCAGAATACAGTGGGGCTTATTAATCTAAAGTAAGATAATGATTTAGTTGCATTTTTGTTTCATCCAGTTTCACCCTTTCGTCCAGGATTGTGTATAACCGGATCTTCAGCCAGCCAAAGCCAACCCCTCACTTCTGAGGAAATGAGACTACGCGCATTGTCAGAGAATAAATGTTTTTATTGTTATTGCTACTGCTGCTTTTTACCAAAATCAAAACACTGGCAAACTATATATTTGGAACAAAACCAAACAAACGTTTTGAGTTTTATCTATCAACCGGAAGTTTGCTGTTTTAGAAGGACAAGGGTTAGTAAACGAAAATGCCATTAACTTTGGCCACCCAAGCTAGACGAATTGTAAAAATTGTGTTACAAAAGTCGCTATATTCAACTTCAACTTTATTAGGAACAAACCGCATATGTATATATTCCTCTAACAAGTGAGCCAATTGGGTGGATCAAGTACAGTAAATCTTTGAAGCATGGGGCAATCATAAAAGATTGTTTGACGAATTCCACATTTTACGTGACATCCCCGATTAAAGGAGAAAGCTGTCCAAGAACTGGCATTAATGTAATACTAACAAACTATTGTACGACAGTAATCAAAAATAGGATTAGATTGGACTGGGTCAATCAATTTTGTAAATTTGTATGGGTTGTTATAATTTTTATTCAGATACTCGACAGTGTAGAAGGTCAAGTTGCACAAGCTAAAGGTGTGGATAGCGTGAATTTTTGGGGATCTACGACTTGGACAAGTTTTCAAGTTCAATTTCCTCCACAAACAGACATGAGCGTATCCTCAAAAGCTGTCTCATTGGTGGCCAGTCTTGTGTGGGTATGATGATTACACTGATTTTCATAAGAAAGGTTTAAGAAAATCATAGTATAATAATTTGCTCTTTTGCCTGCCAAGATTTTGAATTATAGAGAAAATGCATTAGGAAAACGTTGTGGATGTCTTGCTGGACTTTTCATAGGAATTCTTTTGGTTACATTTCTCATCTGGTTGTTTACTGCACAGCTTTCATCTTAAATTTAACCTCGTTTATGAATTTTATGACTAACGATCGCCGTACAATCAGGATCAAAAATATAATAGAATAAATATGCATGATAAGTAATATCATAGATATTTAATGTTTGTTGAGTACATTTATTTGTTCAATAATAAATAAGAGTTTTACAAAAAATTGTCCCAATCTTTGCTTGCCTTTTAAATTTCATTACCTTTAGTTTCAGATTCATTTTACTCACAAAAAAATAATTAAAGATTATAATTAAGTGTTCATTTGCATCAATGGTAATTCATTAAGGCAGCGTAGGACTATAATTTCTAATGTCATCCCTGGGGAAAATACAAAACCAAAATATATTTTTGGAAAAGCCGGAAATGAACTTGCTAACAAATGAATGGGTCCCCAAGTACTTAAATTTGGAAGAGAATTTTTATACTTTCGTGTGAAAATTA
>JAHZNA010003061.1:0-14302 GCA_027743935.1 Sinodicranocentrus sp. ZH6 | reverse complement strand
TCGGCCAAACCTGCGTTTTACAGAAAACTGATTTCATATTCGTTATCTACGCCATAAAATACACTAGAAACAATATTTCGTTTGGCCCAGTTTAAACTTCACCAAAACGTGTTCCCTCGTTAATAGTTAGTTTCGAAAAAAAATGTATGCCCAAAAATTCTTTAAAAACTAAAAATGTTCTACTCGCCGAGATCGGTCCAACAAATAGACCTATTAATACTACTATTGACTGTCCAGCGAACCAAAAATCTTTAAAAAAAATTACTGCCACCCCCCTTGGTCATATGTCATATCCAACCAATAATGAATAAAATCTATAGAATAATTAACTTTTAAAACAATAAAAATATTCTCGAATACCTTCCACTACTTTCAAGTTAGCCGACCATAGCTGCTTAGCTTCTTGTTGGGATTGCTCTTCAATCTTATCTTCATGTAGAGCAACTAAAATTTGTTTTAGTTTTCTCACTAAACGACGCCCGTGGAAATAGGTCCTATTAACAGATGACTTGGATGCAAGCTCGTATCTCGTTGTTATGTCTGCTTTTCTACCTAAAAATATACGAAACCCACTAACCGTTAACAGACAATAATTGATAATGAGTAAAACGTCAAAACTCAACGGTAGAGTCAGGTTAAAGTAGTCGAGGTTGTCTTTCCAAGGTTCGCTTTTCAAATGATAGAAACAAAAATGAATAAAAAACAAATGGAGCAGAAACACACGGTCCACAGTTGACATTGTGACGATAACTGATAAGGGTACAGTTGAATCAAGTTTGAATTCACTGATTTGTGTAGTTTATTAGATATCAGATCAGATCACTGATGCCATGCCAGTGGACAGTCAGTTGACTGAGGTAGTGTTTAGTGTCTGAAAGGTCAAAGGTTTCCAGTCAATATTTATTTTGCAGTCAACACTCAACTTATCGCGCACACCGTTGACCGTGCTACTGTTGACTGTAAACTGTTTTGTTATCAGTATAGCATAGCAGTGCTTTTCTGTTTTTATATATATAATCTTAGCTCTTTCTGATGTGGTTAATTAATGGTAATAAGTATTATATACACTATACTATTGACTGTACACATAAACACTAATCACTAATTACAACTACAAGCTGAATTCACATAAGGTTTCGAATCACATCCAGTCAAAAACAATCAAACTCAAACCCGAATGCTTTCAGCAAGTTTGCAGTGCTTTCAGCTTTTGTTGAATAAGCTTGTCAAAAATCGTCGTAGTTGTCTTTAAGATAAGGGAGATGATATTGGAGGGAGTTGGAGTTATACTAGCAAATTCACCGTTTTCTCCGGTGGTGTCTTTGCATTCGGTCGGCTTGGGTTCTTGGGTAGTCGGCATCGGCAACCAAAAATATGACAATTTGAGATCAAATCGACTCGACCTCGATCCTCAATATGGCTTACCTGAATACCTCACACGTATTGTCAAAACTTCGCGTGCATCCAAAAAAACTGAAGCTGAAATGCAGACTTTTTGGCCTGCTGCAAGATGCATTTGCATTTGCATTTCCAACTTCCAAAGCTCTGAGCATAAATACCAAATCATGAGCATAATCAAGTAACATTTATAAAGTTTCCCATGAACAAAACTTTGACCTCCCACCGAATTCTAATTAGTGTTACAAGAAAATAAGCCAAACTGAGAAAGGGCTTTTTCAGTATCTTTTTCACCAGGTTGATCATTTGAAATTTTACATATTACATTACATAAAAATATGAATATGATGAGGCATCCATTGTTCCGATTTTGCAAACTGCAAATCCGTTTTCGTGCTTGCTTCTCATTTGATTATGCAGAGCTCTAATTTATGTAATAAATCATTCCCTAATCTTACCTTAATTTGCGTACCTTTATAATCCGGCGGATATATGTGTTTTGCACAAAAGTAGATGTTGAATTCTAGATTATGTAAAATCCATGAAATGAGAGAATGCAAATGAAAGCATCGGTTCGTTTATAACATTGTAACAAGTAGGTATACTAATTCATGCAGATAAACTAGAACCTAAGGAGTAAGGACCCTTCCTCGTTCCTCGTAGTGGAATTTAGATAAAAAATATTATTATTAGAAGTCAGTTAATTAAATTTAGTTTGTTTCAATTATAATGAAGGATTCAATAGATCATCCTTTGATATTTGTTTTCATTATAACGATAAGGACAACAATCCATCTTATCCATCAATATGTTTTTGTTCTGTCCACATGTTCTTGTAAACGATATAATGTAGGAAAAACATGTTTACCTGAGAAAAAATTGTCAATTACCTCACCGTTTACCGTGGGAAGAAAAAATATCAGAGAGGGATGTGATGAGGTTTGGTTATTACCAGCGCATTGTTAATTGGTTGGAAAATTGGAAATACAGAGATGCAACCTGAGTTTAATACAAATGAAATCGAATTTATCAATTAACTTGGGAATATATATGATATTTTGATCAATTATGGATGGCATGTTTTTTCTGATTTGGACTGTTGACTCGTATTGATTTTTTAAATTGCTTTTGATTGCTAGTTGCTTTCCTAAAATCCTATAGTTATTAGCTGTACATTCTAGATTAATCGGGTTTCCTGGTTTGCTTACCAGCTATTATTTATTTGGATCCAAAGAAATTGTTAGTTGTCTTGTTAGTTTGTTATCCTTAGTCTACAAAGTAAGTTCACCATGATATGAAATGATAATATCCAAAATTCTTAAAACTTTTTATCTGGATATATGCAAGTAATTTTATCATTTTTGGCATGTGTAGGAATTAATCGCAATGAAGTCGAGTGGAATCTTAGAATTTCTTTGGAAATATTATACAATATTTGTAGGGCGACTGCGATTGCTCAAATTTTGGGAAGTTATTGACGAGTATAGGCGATTTTACTCGTGGTTTTATTCCGTTTCCGTCAATTTCACTCCAACTGGTTATCTCACAGTGAATAAAGTGAATAACAGTTTGATATTCCAAGTCATCTTTGTTTTCTTCTACAGCTTAGGTATATCCTTTTACATTATGTTATTAGAATGTTTGGATAAAAGTGACAGTTGGAAATTTCCAAATATGACTTTAGTCCACTTTGTCCTTATCGTTGTAATTTGGTGGAGCTCATTAGCACAACTGGCGCTATTCCACATTACCGAAACGTCCAAAGAGGATTTGACAATGGGCTTCAATTCGTTGAGGGACTTGGATCAACATTTTCAAAAAAGTTGGTTAGAAACATCAAATTCAAATTGCTTCAAAATCCAAATTTTCAAAATGAAACGAATTTTAATTTATTTCTTAGATTACGCACTCCAGGCTTATTATGCAGCGGTAGATGACGCCCATCAAACTCGGGATTTTTACATACTCGTCTTTGTCAACTTTGTCAACCTAATTTTCAATGGTTTCGTACCATTTGTCTTGTTTCCGGTGATCTTTTTATTCCCCATTGACCCAGGATATTTCATCCTTGCCGAATTCTTCCCTGACCCCAATATTTTGGAAACTATTTTGGTAATAATTCTTCGAGGTTGTTTCTTTTTCCAATTTGTGGTAATGATGAGTCGTGTCTTCTGCTTTTTGTATCTTGTGGAAAGTTCGAGAATTCTGATTTACAGCTTTTGCTGTACTTTCTTAAGAAAAGTGTCCAATGTCAAGGCCTTCATTGTGGAATACCAAAAATTGCAAATTATCCATCGCATTTTGACTGTTTACTTTGATAAGTATTATTTTATCTATTCTACTTATTGTCTTATCTCAGTTGTGGGATTATTTTGGCTGTGTATTCGAGCCGGAGATAAATTGCCGTTTTTCGTTTGGGCATTTTCATTCCTTTTAGCAGCCTCTTGTTCAGTGATTGTTTTGTTCACGTTGAGTTTTTCTATTGGAGTTCATCGCCTTTCAGATGAGGCACTTGAATATTGGACGGAGGATGTTCGGAAAGCAAGAGGAGTGTATTGGAGGCGAGTTTGTAAGGCACAGCTAAGGCTAAGGAATAGGTTTTGGGTGTATTTTGTGATGGATAAGGAGGTTGTAATGATGTATCTGAATATACTCGTGCAAAATTTAGCCACTTCCATTCTTCTCATAAGGTTTTAACGCAAGAATTTAATTTTAAACCCTTGAGAATTTTTTATTTTATATCTTCATTTAGAAACATTATCGTAAGTTTGTTGGTAAAATTGATAAATTTGATAGTAACCGTATATAGTTAATTTGATCGGTAATTAGTAAGTAAAGCATTTTAATTAACAGTATTTTAAAGTTATGTACATAAACTTCGTTAAAACCTTTTGAAAAATGAAAATAAATGCATGACTCTTATCGATAAGATTTATATTTGGATGGGTACGTGGTAAATAAAACAAAGATACCCAAATTTTCACAGATACACAGCACACAAAAGAATAATTAGTGTTATGATAACCCCAAGAATTAACAATATCAGCAACACTTTTGCCGCACAAACTGCGATTTTCGAGCATTTCTTCAATTTGGTCCCTTCAAAAAATTGAAAGTCCTAAACCCAGCAGCAGAATAACTCAGGTTAATTTTCCCAAAAATATTGGTCATATGCAATCAATATTTACTTTACTAACCAACATTATCACAGCACCAAGAATTAACGCCCTATCAGCATCATCAGAACTAGAACCATCCTCAATTTTTTTGAAGCTCAAGTGGTACATGTCATCATCATAACATTCATTCTCCACTTCCCTCTCCTTTTGTCTCTTAATGGTAGCCACAAGTTTTTTTGATTGACTAAAAACTTCAAATGTATTCGAGGGCACACAACTACTGAAGCTGCTTCTGATCCAAGATATTTTGTAGACAACCTTTCCATGACTGTTGATAGCATTGTAAGTAGGTGTGAAGTTGCAACAGGACATCAATTGACTGACTTGAACTACTTTCCCCAATATTGAATCATTTTGCTTAATCAAGACATACTGAAAAATAATGTATTCGAAATTACTAGCAAAATCTTAATTTCAATCTTTAATTTATTTTATTTAAATCCTTTATAGGACAAACCGCGCCAAGACCGCCAACCCCAGGATCTCCAATCAAGTCACATATGTACTCCCGGTGCAAACTAATAATTTTCAATTTAAAGGGCTGGTCTACCCGAAACAGGCGTCTTGTTATTTTATCCGTAATTTCAAACACAGAGTATAGAAGTTCCCCATTCGCTTTTGTGATTTGGTATTTATTTGGAGCATTTTCCAGTTCTGGTAACGAATATTTTTTTTCGTTCAAAATAAAAATAAGACTAGTAATAAGTAAAATAGTTTTTTTTTTATAAAATAACTAAAAAACACTTTACTTGTTTACTTACTTTCCATATACTGTGGGATTTGTCGCAATATTACTTCTTCCAGTTCATCTAAAGCTTTGAAGTCCCCAATATCCATCTCACAACCAAAGACTTTAAAGTTACATAAAAAAAGTCAATTAACAAATTGCTGACAATATTTTTGCACATATTATTTCCAATTCCGTTTCCCCTACTCACATTCATTTTTAGCCAAAGTGGATCGTCCAGTACGGGTAAATAATTTTTGATCCTCTATAACCTGCTCTACAACATTTTTTAAATGATATGAACGTTGCAAATCCTTCGAATTCTGTAAACGAACAGAGGAGCTAGGACTTTCAGGCACCTCATTTTCGTCAATTGCTGAGGACAAAATCATTTCAACATGTAGAAATAAGTTTGCTCTAAAATGAAAAAAAAACAAAGCTTGCACTTTTTCTTTCCTTGTACTTTCTCCGGCTCGGCTTTGCAGAAAGTCAAAAGCAGACTGGTTGTCGGGACGTAGAAATTTCCATCTGTAAATTTCGGTCTGTAAATGTTTAAGGTCAATGGAAAGCTAGCTGGCATCCACTATATGCATGCAATTTGTCATTTTTACAGATTTACCACTTTTGAAACATGACTTTTCCTTCCTGAGCTTAAGTAATTCCTACAAATGTAATTCATCCTCCAACTAGTGTAAATTAACCATCTACATATATATAGGTACATAAACATGTACAGTATATGTTCATGTTTAGAATTTAAATTCATGTAGAAACGTACAAATCTAGATAAAATACATATATGCATATAAATTGCAATCGCCTCAAGCAGTCAGAGTGTCAGACATATATGGAGCTGTCATTTGCATAGCTGCATAGGTATTGAGGACTTGAGGTATCGATTCTGTCTGCGTGACATTTCGCAATATACACATGACACATTGCTTTCTTTCTCATAGTTCAGAACTTTCTCCAATGTTGAGCAGAGCAAATTTGGATGAAAGTGTGTTTGAATGCACAAAGGCAAAGTTTTATTTCAGGAAGCTTAACTCCTCCCATCAACTGTTCAACAACTACAATGGTTTTTGTGCAATAAAATACGTATTTATTCAAGGACTTTCTTTAAGGTCAAGCTTTGAGGCTTAAAGCTACAGGTATATGTTTTAAGATATGCGTACGTATATCAAGTTCAAGTATAAAATTAATGGAACTTGCAAAATAGCACAGATTTGTAGTTACATTTGCATCATAATATTATTCCACTCTCATTCTCCATTCCAAATTCTCGCGTCCGCCAAAACCACATGCTCTCATAAAAATTACTCTAAAAAATGGTTTCTTTACATCAACACAGAAAGAGTTCTTGATCCAAAAGCAACTTATTGTAAGAAATAAAGGTTTCTCTGCGCAAGTAAAAAAAAGGTCCTATATATACCCTCATTTCTTGAAGAGAATTAACATAGAAATAAATGTTTTTACCAACTGTCAACCATGAGTACCGTCGAATTTAATTATATGAGAATTAACATATTTTTTCCTGTACCCTTTCCCTTTCCCTTGCTTAAGTATTCGTAGCATGCTTTGCGAGCCAACAAGCATTGCACCACAGCCACGAAAAACGGTCTTCGTTGCAAATAAAATAAATAACGTGGACATAACAAAGTTGAGTAGGAAATTAAGCGGAAGTATGTGTAGTATTACTTTTTCCCTTAATGTATATAAAAACACGTTATAAAAATGTAATCATATATTTAAATAAATGCTTTTAAAGTCATATTTATTATTAATTACGTGATAGTTGATGTCCAAAACCTTATCAAAATGCAGAAACTTATCAGTATAAGAGCAATATATCCTGCGCTCTGAGTACCAATGCAGGATAGTTGGAAGTCATACAAAACAGCCAAAACCATGCCTGTATTGGAATTGTAAAGATAACAAGGCAAAAAGCGTGACCCCCAATATCTCGCACTCGAACGGCTTTGTAGATGCAAAACTAGAGGAAATATAGGCTGCAGAATTATAAATGCATATCCATATTTCACAAATAATCTAAGGTTTCTTTCCAGCGGTCCTTGAAAATTATCTCCCCACGAGCCAAACTTTTCTAAAATTTACAACACAACACGTTTGCAATCAGGGAAACCTACAAACTAAGAAGTCAGCGACAATTCTATGAATTAAAGTTAGAAACTTACCTCTCCATATTTTTCTCGTTGTTATCAACATATTAAAGAGTTGAGCAGATGCTTCGATTTCTGAGACAAGCGCCCACCCAAGCATGGATGCTAATAGCCGCAAGATTGTATGAACCCAAAATTCAAGAAATTCGTCTTGTCCCACCCCATTTAAACTAATTTCAGACGATGCCACGATTAGATAGAGAGTATCCATTGTTAACAAAACCAAGCGTGAAACCAAGCCATGAGGAAACATCTCCGTGCAACTACCAGTTTTCCAGAATGCTTATCAAATGTGACAGGAAGTGAAATACCCATCATGGTACCAACTTGTACAAATACAAATCGCACAGACAATTTCTCCAATTCAATAAGGTGCCCGTTTGTGTTTGAAGTGTGAATTAAAGAAATAATATTCGTAAAAAATGATTCCCGTTTCTCTCTGATCCGAGAAAATGTTTTAGCCTTCATTGTTATTGTTTCACGGTTTTTGTTTGGGCACCTCGATGGCGTACGTGGAGATTGTAGATCATAACCGAAAGCTGAAGTGTGACAAGAAATAGACACGGAAACAAACAAGTTTTTTATTCATATTGAAATTGGGCGGCTATTCAATTCAGGAAATGTTGAATGTCGATACGATCTACAAAATGGCAGATAATTTCCAACTAACCGGAAATTCATATTTAATTGAGCCAATTTTTGTTTTAAAACATCGCTTTTACGGTTGCTGGAAATTCGACTCTATAAACCTTCAAATATAGAACTGCTCATAAAGAAATTTTAAACTTGACTGATTTTCAGTAAATTGTCATATCAATTTTTTGAGGAGCTGCCTGCATGAGTTACAAGTTGTTGTTGTAGGTCGATAAAGTGCAAATTTGATTTTTATCATTTTTATCCTTACCCTCCTTTTTAACTAATTAATTTTTCCAGTTAGAGCTTCCCCATATGCTACGTATACCCATAGGTTTTAAAATAAAGAGTAAATCTTCCAGTAGTTTTTTGGACTATTCAGGTCATTTTCAGGGGCATTATGTTATGCCGCTTAGCTTATTTGGTCTATCTACCCGAATCAATAATTTGTTTTAAGGTCAGCACGGTGATCGAGGGAGAAAGGAGGAAATGAAAAATATAAAATAGCTTGCTCATGTTTCAGAATGATAAACAACGATTCAATCTTTAATCTACTCCCTTTTTAAATTTTATATGAGAAATGAATAAATAATTAGTACAAATAGGCTACCCCTACCTTTTTCTCGTGGAATAAGAAAAACAACCTGTACGGCACGCCATCACCATTCCGGTAATTAAAACTTCCAAAACAACTCTTTCCAGTTTCGATTTTCGATGTCACCTAAAAGCGCAGACACTACTACTGACAGTGGCAGGGTTTTAAGAAGCAGAGTGAAAAGGCTTCTATTCACAACACAGCAAAACTCGTTATTTCCTGCATCCCCATATTAACCTTTTCTCACTCTTGAAAATGATGTTGATAAAAATAGTTTTACTCTCTATTCCGCTTCATTTCATCCCATTTTCTGCAAGTATATCACATGAAAATATTACTGAAAAGTATTTCCCTTTCATTCTTGAAAACCCGGACAGTTACATTGTTCACGGTTTCTTCATCTATCCTAATCCAATATCTGCTAAAACCCCGATTCGTCAAACACTTTATACAAAAAAGGTCGACAAAAGACATCCCCTTAATCCCCTACCTTCTCGTTTTAATCACCATTACAATATAATTTTCTCTCCAGCTGAAAAATCTTCTGACGTTTTTAAAAACTTTTTTCACCTTGCTCTCCAGCCTTTTTCGGTCTTTATCCTTGTGTCTTCTAATGCCAAAAAATCTGGAGTTTTAAGGGTTCGACAAGAATTTCTACGTTTACCATCTTTAAAATTTGTCCTTCGATTTTCTGCCAAGCGTGACGCCCACATTAGTCTTCTCTGCTTTCAGTATTGTGGCCAACAGTTTGTACCACTGAGTTTAGCTTATTCCCAACAACTTTCAAACCCAGAGCTATTCCATAAAAAGAACTTTGCTAGTGCATCCAGAAGACAAATACTTATTTCAGTTTCTTCAAGACTAAAATCTCGGGAAACTCAATGGTTTAATACCTGCCCTAAACTCATTGCAAAAGCCAAGGCCAGCTCAACTTTGTCTCTTTGCTACAAGGAAATCCTTCTCCCTTATTATTTGTCTGTAGCGCACAACATGACATTTGAAATATTGGACTTCTCAAATGATGTAAAAGAAACCAACAAAAAAATCAAAACGGTTCAGCAGTACATTTCCAGAGCTCAAGTGTTTTCATTGTCAGCAACGATACCTAGTAGTGGGCTATTCTTTGAAGACATCCGAGCCATGAGGCTAGTCTACTGTCGACAGACCTTCAAGAGTCAAAGTTTAAATATTTCTATATGGGGACGCCCTTTTTCAGAAGACGTTTGGGCATGTGTCAGTCTCAGCTGGACGGTATTGGAAGGAATACTCGTTATTCAAATTTTCATAAAAAAATTCTATCCAGCACTCAAAATTTCTGGACAAAGCGGAAAACTCTCTCGGTCAAAAGTTTACATGGGAACTTTAGTTTTCACAGCGGTAATTTTTATGTTTTATGAATCTAAGCTGACCAGCAGCCTAATCCTGCACCCTGCTCCGTTTGCGTCGGTGGGTTTCACAAGTTTAAAAGAATTACTAAACAATGGCTACCAAATTGTATGGCCTAATATGAATGCAGACTCAGCAGCTAAAAACTTACGCATGGATTTTATAATTAATGCCATTCACGACTTTGGCCGAGTATACAACAGTTTTACAGACAATAGCCCTCTTCACGGTAATGAATCCAATTGGAGCGTACCAAAATTGGCAGAAGTAAACGAGGCGGATTTGGCAGAGACGAGGATGATAAAACTTGACCAAGCTTATAGTCTCTGGAAACCTGACTTTCGTTGTTTCATCCTTCCAGTGAGACTCTATTCGAATGCTTACTTTACTCGAGTTAATACAGTCAATGGACATTGGGTGCTCCAAACGATGACAAGAATGAGAGATGCAGGACTTATCAATAAGTGGAAGAAGGGGTCTGAATGGGTTGATAAGCTATTGTTAAAAGTATTACGACATTCTGAGATGATACACAGATGGCAGATTTTTCCTGATGTTATAGAGTTTGCCAAATTTTCTTTTATTTTTACTGTTTGGGGCGGATTATTAAGTTTGACTTTGGTGGTCTTCATGGTAGAATGCTTAAAAGCAAGGATTGTTTCTAGTTTTAGTAAAAAAAGGATAAATGCTCAAACGATTAATATTGAGGTTAAAGAAGGTAAAGAGATAAATGGTTAATTCGATATAAGCTAAATATTTACCGTATAGCCACTTCACACATTTACAAAATTACAAAGCAGCACTGTAAAGAAAAAACTGCATTCTAAGTAGTAAGTTTCATGGGAATTGCATGTGTGTGTAGACTATACTATTTCACGAATGGTAATCACAATCACTTCAAATAAATTCTTACATACATTGATTTTTATGTCTTATTCTCATTCTAAAATGTACATACAGCGATTATTGTGTAGAAAAAAGAAATATACGTTATAACAGAGTAAATGAAAAAAGAATTACTTTGCTTGTGACATATAATCAGTAATAGCATAGCGCATAATACAAGAATTTTAATAAATTTAAATAAAGTTTTTAATCAAAGTTGTGGAAAGTCAGCAAAATCCATGCCTTTAAAGTTACTAATGTTCCGATTGACCTAAAAAGAAATATGGCCAACTCGAGCACACAAGCAAGACAGCATATTCCCATCCAGATAAAAACCAAAACTACAATATTTTCCCACAGAATATATCCGACTAGAGGTGACGGCTCTTTGTAGTTCCTATTCCCAATTAAAGACATCGTCCAAGCAGAATAAGATTCCCAACCATTAATCAAGCCGGCATCTTTCATTCTCAAAAGAGACTTCTCCAACCAATGTCGATTTACCGTGTACAAAGATCTAATCTGACGTACTGGATTCAAATCTTGCTTAACAATGTGACAATCTGCACTTGGGAATTTTAAATCCACTCGTATCGTATGAATAATTTCTTTAAAAAGCAAGTCAAACTTTTCCCTGAATGCAACGAAAGCAAATTTTTTTCCCCAGACTGACAAATATTTTGCAATGTTTGAGGGATTGGATTTACAATCAGCTATATAAAAGCTAGAGTTTATTTTATCGATTATTTTGTGTATTTCAAAATCCTTTCGAAACGCTTCATACAATGCAGACATATCTTGATTCAAAGACGGATAATGCCTAAAGGACACAAATTTGTAACCATCTTCTAGCATTTCCTTCACACTGGTATATAAACTCGGCAAGGCAGGAACTACGGCAAGACTCGTAATCTCATTTTCATAATGACATGTCAATAGCATTATTCCAAAAATGATTAGAATTCCCCATTTATAACGGTGAACACCCCATTCCAAATCCCAGCTTCCAGTCAATCTGAAGAAGATCAAGTGGGCTAATCCCACCAACACACTTGTTGCAATCCAAACTCCATTTGAGAACGGGAACGTCCACACAGTGTAATTTATACTTAAGTTTTTATCAAGTCTTGTACAGTACACAGGTACGCAAACCACATCTCTTAGGATATCAAACGATGTTTTCATGTGCACTGCATAGTCTATTTTATTCAGGAAACCAACGATAATAAATTGAGTGGATGGTTCAAAATCCATCTTTGAAAATTCTGACATTGCATTTATCACTTGTACAGAAATATTATGAACTTGGTTAAGAGTAAGGATGGAAAGAATATCAAAATCGCAGAGCATGCTTTGACCACCATACCGTCCTGTCATTGCAATCCAAATACAGGCGAGCCGATTGTTCTGAAATCTTCTAAAAAACAGCAAGTGTTGTACAACTGAGATGGTTGTCGGAACCTCTAGTCCATTTTCGTTCCAATAATTCCCCTTATGGAATTCCAATGGGCTGGTGAAAAGTTTCTTAAAAGTTTGCTTCGTGCTTGAAATTCCCACAAATTGAAGTCCTAAACGTGTTGGAACGAGCTGCTCAGTTTTGTTGATATTCAAAAACACATACAACTTTAGTGCGGGCCATTGCTTTATAACACTATCGCCTATGGTAATCGTGTTAGTATCGACGAGAAAGAAAATTAGCACAGTTGATGAGTACATGGCTACATTATGAAATATTCTTGGATTTCCAGTATTATTATGCAACGCACAGAAAACTATAATAGAGGGTTGACCGTGCTTATAAAATAACTTATCATTGAGATCCAAAGTTGTAGAGTATGTGTCTGCAAAGGATAAGGTTAGAAGTGAGTTTTGTTTGATAGGTTCAGCAAACGTGGAAGGATCGAAACCATGAAAAATAAGAAGCCTTCCGGAACTTTCAGCTAAACTGGTCGTAATGTTTTCTACAATTGTATTTTGTGTTGATGATTGGGCTTCCGGAAAGTGAGTGTATAAAAATGCTAACAGGGGAAAAACTGTAAATGCAGATATACCCATTGCGTCAGTTCAAAAGACTACTTTTTGTGATTTTTTTCAAATTTAAAAGGCTCAACAGACTAAAATAAATAACTGGAAACTTTGGTTTTAGAAATTTTCCAGTTATCGTTTACAACAATTTTCAAATTTTCGGCAGGGATATTCTCTTCCAAGTTATATAGATACAATGAAACTTTCAAAAAGAAACCAGGTAAAACATAGTTATCATAATTGACGAATTCAACTTTTATTACAAAAATTTTCCAATTTTTGGCAAGGATGTTCTTTTCCAAGTTATATAGATACAATGAAACTTTCAAAAAGAAACCAGGTAAAACATAGTTATCATAATTGACGAATTCAACTTGCCCTATAATTTTCCAAATAGGACTTTAATGTCTAAAGTGTAGTGATAAACACTCCAGCAATGTAAACCATGTAAATTATATGATATGTCTGACATTTCGAAGTATGCAGTGCAGAATTGTTTGCTGACAATAGATTTCCATGATTTCTTGATTATATCTTTCTGACAAATGTAAATATATCAATATAACAAGATTGGCACTAGGGGTTGTTGGTCGAAAAAAGCCGCACATAATTATCCATTTTATTATTATTGGCAACCTTGAAGTGCATTTTTACTTTTCAAATAATATGTTGCAATAAAGCAAGTAAGCATACATGGTTATGGTCTTTGTTGAAATCTTTATGCACGAATGCTCGAAGGCGACAACTAAAGTTTTTTTTTGTCATTCTGAGTTTTGTCAAATCTATAAACGAACCGTTCTTGTCCCACTGTAAATTGTAAACATTGTCTGAGAAGAATCACGTGTCGAAGTAATGTGCGGACAAAACAGGAGGGATATCGATGACGTATACTTATTCAAAAAAGATAAAAATTTATGATGAGACATATATTTAGTGCACATTTTTAATAGTAACAGTAAAATGATTTAAGTATGCAGAATGCCACTAGACTAATGCTCTTGCTCTGCCCACATGTGCATAAAAGTAATCCAGATTGTAATTATGAAAAATGGGAGGCTACAATAAAAATGTGGGTTTGTAGTCTGCATTTCCAGGATTACTGTGTCACAAAAGCTCTTAAAGGAGCCAAATGGGTTTACTATCTATCTGAATGAGGAGCTAAATATCTTACCTGAGATGAGTTAGAAGGTATATATAATCAAAAATACGACATGGTATCAACTGAGCAATGGATGTACTATTCTACAAATGTCTTATATGCACCATGCTGCTACGATGCACTTAAGCAGAAAAA
>JAHZNA010003060.1:0-15543 GCA_027743935.1 Sinodicranocentrus sp. ZH6 | reverse complement strand
TGCATACTTGTACAGAACACCATATAGTCCGTATATATATATATATATATATATATAATAATAATTATTACATTGTGTTTTTTTTCTAAAGGCAGCTGACTATTTGGATATGACATGTCTAGTTGTACGCGGCAGCAAAGCTATGTGTGTCAATTTTTTTGATGATAAACGGGTTGACGTAATAAGAGAAACACTTGACATTGCATGTGATATGACGTTTGATCAAGCAGATCATCTGGTGGATGAAAACTGTTACCTTTTTGAGATTTGAATAAAAAACTAATGGCAGAGTGGGAATGTTGAGTAAACAATACTAATATTGCTTGTTGATAATTGTAATGATTTTTATAAAATAAAATTTTGGTTTGTATTTATGTGATTAATTGTTATTGAAAATAAAACTTTATTCATGTTGTATAAAATAGTAGTAACAGGGATGGGTATTTATTATGTCTTGTTGTCATGTAGTGTTTCCTTGTCTTGGTTTTTAGTTGTCGATAGCTACTTGTCGTTGTAACACCCATATCTCTCAACATTAACGTCAAAGACAAAAGCAACACAAAGAGAACAACAATTTGGTTTGATTTGTTTGGTTTAAATTGGGGTTTTAAGAAACATGGATAACGTTGGTGAGATTGTTAATGCGCATGAAGCTGGCATCAAGAGATTGGAAAAGGATCTTAAAACAGCGTTAAATGTTGTTAAGAATATAGAAGTGCAGAAGAAGAAATTGGAAGATAGTTTAATTTCTTACAAAATTTATGGTCGACGTTTAATAAATCGTGAACGGCTTGATCGTACAGCATTGGGAAATCCTCTGGTGAGTAAACGTACATTGTCTTTATGATGATGATGACCATTTTGACGACTAGGAAGATGTTGAATGGATTATTTATTGCATTTTTATTATTAATGTGGTTTATGTATGCAGATTCTTGATAAATTGATGACCTATATGAAATATGACAGTCTGAAAACTTTGCGAAGAACTTGCACACATATGAGAAACGTCACAGAGGCGAAACTGTTTCAGCGTGGAAAAGTTGTAGTTTCTGACAGTTATTTATTTATGAAATTCACAAAGAAAGCAGAGAGTTTGAGGTTTAATGCAAGGATTCAAAATTTGTCATTTAAAAAGAAAATGGACTGTTACGAGATTGCACAAATTATACTCTTGTGTCGCGAATCGCTAAAAACGTTAAACGTTGGTGTCGAATGTGATAATTGCCTTACAGGCGTTTTCAAACACCTTGAATTTGCCATATCACACTTGTCAAACTTGTCTACACTTCGATTGCGCCTTTCAAGTGAACAATTCTCCAAATCACAATTATTATTTTCTTCTATGCATCCTCAAGTTAAAACGTTTTACATTAATATTGATCGTCTAGAAAATGTACAGTTTAAACACATTTTGATTGAATCGATGCCAAATGTGGAGTTTATTGAAACGAAAAATGGGAATGAAGAAAAGTTTTTACAGGCATTTATAATTGGAAAATTTGCTTCAGAGTTTCTTGCATTTGAATTGATTGCTTCTTCTTCTTCAGAATCAACAGCAGTAGCAGCAGCAGGAGCACCAGCAGCAGCAGCAGCTTCTTCTTCTTCTTCTCCTTGTGGTGCTAAAGTGAAAGTGTACAAAGTTACTCGAATTAATAATAGTAGTCATCAAAAAGATAAATAGCTATGGAGCCTGCTGGATTAACCGTTCTAGATAAAAGTTATCATAACATTAATAATACAATTTTGGAGGATAACAAACATTTGAGAGAATGTAAAAATTTCAACAAAGACAATTCACGTGATGTTTTTAGTATTAACATGGACATATCATCATGTGGTAGTACTGATGAGCATATATTGAATTACCATAAAAAATTAATGGCTGAAGAAGCTAACATCAAACTTGCAATTTTTCGTAAAAAGTGTAAATGTGTTCAATATAATGTAGATCAAATCCGTAAGAATTTTGTTTTATTTTATTCTTATCCGTGTTCAACTGGCTTGAATTATTGAAAAATATTTTACATGTATTAGGTGTTAGACCGTTAAAAAAAGTTTTGCAATGGGAATGGCGATTAGCCCATACTATTGTTGAATTTATATTAAACGATGCAGACGAGCTAAATTTAAGTTCAAAACAAACGTGGACCTCGTTGTCAAAACAAAAGGTAACCAAGGATATTAGGATTTATTTGCTACTACATTTCTTAATTTCATGTCCAAATTAAAAATTATTATGTATATTAGGTTTTGAAAGGATTTTGTGTTGGAGAAGTTGAGCTATTTTTCATACATCGCCTATGGGGAAGGTACGATGAATTTGGTTATAAGCCTAAGAAAATTGAACAAATAGTACAAAAATTAAACGTAAGCACAACATACAAACAACTTTGTAATCATGATGATTTGGTAACAATTAATAATTTTATATGCATTATTGTGTTTATTACTTTAAAAACTTCCAACACAAAAAAAACAACAGGTGGGATTCAATAACCATACAGTTGATGAGCGTATTAATATGATATATTATTATGCAAAAAATTTTGTCAACAAGACTCCTCCTCCTTCTTTAGTTACTAATACTACTACTTCTTCTTCTACTACTAATACTTCTTCTTCTTCTTCTACTACTACTACTACTACTATCCCAAGCACGAGCACTAAAGAGTTTAGTTGTGTTTTTGACGTCGACGACATAAGTAACTGGGAGAGCTTTTTTTGGAAATTCATGCTTGTAAGTAGTGAATTTGCTTAGGGTATCTGCTGTCGCTGAAAATACTTGATTTATTATAAGAAGAAGTACAGCTTGTCGTCTGTTATCCTATTAAAGCAAATATTGAATTATCTTCTTTTTGTATTCATAGATATTTAATCCTTTGATTTCATTTCGGAGAAACGTGCTGTGCATAAGAAAGGTTATTCTTCAGGAACTTTGTAAAAAGAATAAGAACGGTTTACAGACAAAACTAGGAGCCGAAGCTTCAAAGGTAAATCAAGATCTTTTTTTACTATATTATTTTGAAACAATTCTAAATTAGATTCAATTTGAAATAGATACAATTTGGACTAAAGACGGACACGAATAGAGTATTGAAAACAAAGGGTTATTTTATTGGTGAAGGTGATGATAGTGACGTGGAGGAGAATTATTATCTTTCTGCACTAGATCAAATTGGTGTTGACAAGGATATTATAGAAGGTCGTGTTACAAAAGATACAAGTACATTTTACGATACTGAAGACATTTGGGTTGATGATTCTATTAAAGCAGCAATGTCTGTAATTCTGAAAGTTGAGAAAGTTTCTGAACAAGTTAAAAATATTGCCGTGAAAGCTAAGGATACTGCAACTTTGGTGAAAATGCTAACTACTGCTGATGCCGTTGGCAATGACGGTGATTTTGATGATAATAATTTCGAGGCTGCTAATGATACTGAAGATAATAAAGAATCATCACCATGTAAGCGTAAATGTAAATCAAAAAAAGATGACAACAAAGTTGGAAATGAAAAATCAATCAAGCGAAAACGGTTGCAAACAATAACACCAACAACAACAACAACAACAGAAGAAGAAGATAAATGTTCTGCTCCTCCTGCTTATGTTGATGGTGACGATGCCGCCGGTATGGGAGACACGATTGAAGAAATTGTTACAAAATTGGATGCAGGTTATTAATATTTATACTTTTAAATGAGAAAAAACGTATGATTATGTTGATCGTTGCAATGATTGTAACCTGTTCATCTTTTTAATATAAATTAAAGTTACAAATGAGTCCAGCAACAACAGCAAGGAAAAGGGCGATGCTAATGTTGTTAGTGGCGCTACTGTCGTTGTTAATGGTAAAAATCGTTCTTCATCATCTATGGGAGACCCGAATATGCAGGATTACGTAAAATGGGGAATGTATATCCGAAAGTGGAGTCTCAACGAGGTTGGTCTTCAGGATGCAATAATAAAGGCAAAAAATTTAATGTCGTAAGTTAATTTATATTTTTAAAAATTTAATAATGCATTTTTATTACTTACGGAATGAACATGTAATCTTTTTTCAAAGTGTATTAGTCGAGCTTCGTAAATGGCAAAAATGGGTATTTATATCACTCAATCGGGAACCATTGATAGTTAAAGGAGAAAGTGGTGATGACAAATTCACCGATGTATTGCAGCAGCTAATTAATCTTCGTAATGATGACCATGCTACTATTCAGAATGTAGGACATTCCATTTGCTGGTAAGTATTTATTTACCGCAATATATTTTTTATTGTATATATTGTATATATTTTTGAATTTATTGTTTACAGTTTACTCCAAAGTGGATTTCAGTTGATGGATTATTCTACAGCTTTTACTGATACTAGCATTGTACTAGAATAGACGATCATTTGTTTATTCATTTTGATTAATGTTTTTGTTGAAAAGTTATTATAGAAAGGAATCTGTATACTTTACGTTATGAATTACGATTTACATGTAACCGTATTATTACAATTATTTGGGTTGGTTTATTATATGTTGATTATACTTTTTTTTAATTGGGTTTTAGTTTATAATTAATATGTACTTGATGGTGTATCAAAAAATAATTTTATTATGAACAATATTCATTGAGTTTTATTGAGAAGGGTGGATAATATAATAAATTTTCTGTGGTTAATAATGACAGTTGATTTATCCAAAAACCTTATTTTAAAAAAGTCATCCGTTCATTGAATTCCGGTATCTAAGAAAACAATTATGTTTACTTGCATTTAATGGTTTAGCTATTTTTCTGTGTTGGCATATGTAGAAAAAGAAAAATATCGACGTTTACTTGAATTTATTTGTTTAGCTATTTGTCTGTGCTGGCGTATGTAGAAAATAAAAAATATCGACGTTTACTTGAATATATTTGTTTTGCTATTTGTCTGTGCTGGTGTATATAGAAAAGGAAAAAAATCAACGTTAACTTGAATATAATTGTTTAGCTATTTATTTGTGCTGGCGTATGTAATAAATAGAAAATATCATTGTTAACTTTAATATAATTGTTTAGCAATTTCTCTATGCTGGCGTATGTAGAAAATGAAAAATATCAACGTTAACTTGAATATAATTGTTTAGCTATTTATCTGTGCTGGGGTATGTAGAAAATGAAAAATATCAATGTTTAATTGAATTTAATTGTTTAGCTATTTGTCTGTGCTGGCATATTTAGAAAATGAGAAACATCAACGTTTACTTGAATTTAATAGCTTAGGGACTAGCATTTACTTTACTAAATGTTTAAATGTTGGTTTTTAGACGTATTGGATGTGTTTGTATTTTACTTACTACCTTATTTTGGACAAAATATTTAGATGGGCAAATTGCAGCCGTAAAATTGTGGTTTACTTTTAATTAAATATACAATATTGGAGTAAATTTTTAGTAGGGGTACTGCACACATTCGAACTTATTCGAAGTTACATTATTTGATACTATTTCATTTAAAGATTTAATGGGGTTACTGCACACATATAAAGTTATAGTAATTTTCATAATTTGCCACTATTTGAGTAAAAGATTTGACGAGGCTATTGCACACAATGAAAGTTATTCGAATTATCATAATCTGCCGCTATTTGAGTGAAAGATTTGACGAGGGTATTGCACACAATGAAAGTTATTCGAATTATCATAATCTGGCGCTATTTGAGGCAAAGATGTACGGAGGGTATTGCATACAATGAAAGTTATTCGAATTTTCATAATCTTTCACTATTTGAGTAAATATTTATATTAGAGGTTGCTATGTTTGAGTTCTCATTAATCCTGTGGGCCACTGTCCATGAGTGTTTGTCAATGTCTCAGCCAACAGTTCACTACTAGGCCCCTAGAACGCCTTTGGTTGGGAGAAGAGTCGTGGTAAAGGCTGTGGCCAAAATATATATTGGAGCCCTCTCGGATCCTGTGGGCCACTGTCCATGAGTGTTTGTCAATGTCTCAGCCAACAGTTCTATACCAGGCCAATAGAATAATTTTGGTTGGCATGATAATGGTTGACGCCAAAATTAAGATTTGAGCCCTCTTGGATCCTGTTAACTTGAATTTGATTGTTTAGCTATTTGTCTGTGCTGGCATATGTAATAAATAGAAAATATCGACGTTAACTTGAAATTATATGTTTAGCTATTTCTCTGTGCTGGCATATGTAGAAAATGAAAAATATTCAACGTTAACTTGAATATAATTGTTTAGCTATTTCTGTGCTGGCATATGTAGAAAAAGAAAAATATCAACGTTTACTTGAATTTATTTGCTTAGCTATTTGTCTGTGCTGGCGTATGTAGAAAATGAAAAATATCAACGTTTACTTGTTAATTTTCTTATAGTTATGTACAAATATGTTCATATGATGTGTATCTTATACATGTTATTGTAGTTTTTAACACCATTATTAATTTTAGGAATCTAAGAAAATTAATCACAGGCGATTTATCTAAGCTTTCTAAACATCCCGTTCATTATTTATTTCACGATTCAATTGAGTATTTACAATAACATTGAATAATTTCCTGAGTTAATTTTTATAAATTTAAAGGAAATTGTTTGATTTAGTATTATATGTTTGTTGAACCACACAGATAATTACATTTACAATAATGGACGGAGCACTTTTGCTTTGGAGAGAGACAACTGTTATGATTCGAGTAGAATCATACCGGCATGTAATTGAGGGTAACAAATGGGTTATTCCCAGAGAATGTAAACCAGACCAACAAACTTGGCTAGAATTTCTAAATTTGAATGGGGTAAGTATTCACGTACTATTAAAATTTTTATTATTACTATAATAATTATTATTATTATTTACTAATGGTTGACTTGGTGCACAGATACATTTACAAAATCCACACAACTGGCGAATTGAAGTATTGCGCCATCGAAACAGTAATATGTTCACTAAGGCCATGAAAATAAGTAGCAAATTGGATGTTCGTGTATGTTCTTTTGCTTTTTATTATTAATATTTATGGTATATATTACATCATGTTTTAATTTTTAATACCTTGATAGGTGTTTGAGACTCTGAACGAATATGAAAGGTTGCCCACTGGAGGAAAACCGTTTAATGTGCGGTTAATAAATATCAACGGTTACCGGGGAGAATAATATTATTTTGAATTAGTTTGAATTTTGCAATCATTACACGTTACCAATGTCCAAAAGTATTTGAGTTGTTTTGTTTAGCTACGGGTTTTATTATTACGTGGCCTGGGTATTTAAAAAATGTAAAAATATCACAAAATGTCGTGCAATCATTTACTTTTGACATTACCTTACCAAATTACACTTAACTTTGCAATAAAAGAGCTTGCTAGCGGTAAAAAAAGAATATGCGACTTTAGTTGGAGTCAATTATTGGAAAGAGAACATGGGGTTTGTTATTACCATTATTTTATTTTGATTATCAAATTAGAATTTGGCTGCTTATTTTTAAAGTTCTTAAATTGCAGATGCCAGTTGGGTATTCGGAGAGTGCTTGTGTTGATGTTTTACGTAATTTAGTGCTAAAGACTGATGGTAATGCTCCAATAAAACGATGGCAAGACCTTTATAATCTAAAGGAGAAAATAAAGCAACTGAATGACTTTGACGAGTATATTTTGTTAATAAGTGAACCCCAAAATACTTTCAGTAGTAGTAGTAAGTTGCCAGAGAATGGTCAAGCACATTCCCCTAATCCTGTTATGCCTTTAAAGAGAAAAATAGTGCCATCATCCTCAACTGATGAAGGAAAATTCAGCAGCAGCAGCAGTAGCAGTAACAAATATTCAAGACTCTCTATTCCAAGACGATTCTTTAGGCGTTGGTTGTTGATGCAGTGTGTGTAGTATTTATTGTTCAATTCGGAGTAGTAAAGGTTTCTGTATTTTATTTTTCTATGATGGCAACCGCTTCAGATATTGACGGGTATGCTTAAAACTTATTATATAGCCTATTATAAATTACGGTTACATTAAATTTTGGTTTTTGGGTTTTGTTTGATTTATACAGGAGTACATTGGTTTCCACTGCCCGGGAAATTAATAACATGTTTATTCCTCGATCTTTGATTAACAAGTATGTCAACACAAATTTTATTGTTCCTCTTGCCAAAAACACTATTATAAAGGTCGAAAAAGATGAAGCAGTTAAAGGGAGTAAGAAGTCTGTGGAATACCACGTAAGATTTTACTTAAATTATTATATTAATATATTTGGTTGATTTTAACTATGGTCTGTCGTTTAAGTGTAATAATGATAATTGAATATTATTATAATTATTAAAGATTGCTGAAATTGTGGGTATCAAGATACAAGCCAGATATTATTCTTTTGATGGTGTAACGACAAATCGTGTTGCGTATGCTCGGCTCCTTGGAAATTTGCAATACATTGAATTTAAGAAAATATCAGAGAATGGCGTAACCGATGAGGAATTTAAGGATTATGACCAACAGTGCGAATCAAACATGCAAATGTGCTTGCCTTTGCTTAAAGCTGCCGTTGAAAAGGGGGCACAAATCAATGTCGCCAAACACCGCTTATTAACAAGAGAGGAAGAACAGGAAGTACTACTACTACTACTTATACTACGGTGTTGAATTACTTATTTATTATCATGCCATTTTAATGATGATTAATGCTTTATGATAGATTCAAACGGAAGCTTTCAACTTGAAGAAAAACTCTGGAAATTTTGTAAAAAAGAGACTGCGCGTTGAAGAACAGATTTTGCTTCATGCCAACGAGTAAGTACATGTATGGGTTAAGCAATTTAATTATGAAAAATAAATGTAAGCAAACAAATACATTGGTTTTTTTTTTTCTTTGTATAGTAAAAAGTATGTTAAAACGTTAAACAAGGATCGGGATCGTCTTTTGAAAGTGGCTGGTGAATATGATGATATTCGCAAATCTCATTTACTGGGAGCTACAGCAATTAATAAAAACATTCAAAAAACTGCATCAGACCGATGCATGGATGCAATAAGAGTAATTAATATATTTATTGATGGTTATTATTATTATTATTATTTAGTATTGACGTTTGTTTTTGTTTAAATATTACTACTGGTTGTTATAATAAGGCTGAGAAAATTGAAGACGGTGATTCAAAAAAAACGGGTTTTTTAAATTTGGTTCGAACCAACCCTAAACGATTTGCATCTCATAATAGAGCCACTACTACTACAACTACTACTACTACTGCTACTGTAACGAGCGCGACCAGTAATACCAGTTCCACCGGTAAGTTATTTCAAAACAATACCAGGTTTTGTATACTACTGTTTACTGATTTCTATATATAATTTATATTCTTGCAACCCGCAGAAGCAAGTGGAAACACGGATGCTCCATCATTGGCGAACGCCGGTAGTACTATTGACACCGATAATGATGAAGAATTTAGCTTTTTTTCATCAACTTTTTCAACCAAAAAACGCAAAATTTCTTTGGATGACTACGTAAAGCGACAGATAAAGGATGATTAGTAAAGTACTCTATGAATATGAATTTAATAAAAATGTTACATGAATTGTTTTAACATTTTTGCGCTTGTATAATTGCCAATATGGTATATTTTTACTCTTGTTATAAAAGTTTTGGCTTGTGTTGCATATGGTATATAATAGAGTAATCAAATTATTATTATAAATGTTGTTATTGTTATTTTTATCATGTACAATAAATGAAGATATCGATATCAATTATATTCCAAAACTTTAGTTTTTTGTGGTGTTAAACGCATGATTAAAAAACTATCGTTATTTATTTTAATCAAAAGGTTTAGCTCTCTGTAAGTATGCTCTGTGCTGTTGTATGTATAAATACAAAACTATCGACATCTATTTAATTTAAAAAGTTTAGCCAGTCTTAAAACTTTAATCACTTTTCTTTGCTGGTGAATGCATTAATATAAAATTATCAATATTATCCCGTTTTATTGAAAACCCTTAGTAATAGCGTGATTTCTATGTCCAGGGCAAGACATTAACAAAAAACATTGGACTGATTTTGAATATACTTGGAATTATAATTACTCTGGCAAATGTACATGGTGCAGTCGAACGATTTTCCCCAAATAAAATCTACATAATTCATTTGTGCAACGTGCCGAAGATATAAATTATTATGGAAAACAAACATTACTGGAAAAAAACCGTCTTTGATAACTAACAACGTATTTTGACTTGCGAAAAACTGTTGCACCCCGTTTACAGCTTGGTACGATTTATTTTACTAAATAAGTTTAAATGAAGATAATCTTGTCAATCGAATATAAATTTGCATAACCGGTCATTTTCTTCCATTTCAGTCACATGATGTAAACAACCATTTGGCTATTACTAATATCATTGTTGTTTAATTATTTGTTTACATTATGTGACTGAAATGGATGAAAATGACTGGTTATCCACATTTATACTTGATTGGCGTACCAGCAAAAAAAAGTTACTGCAATCCTCCTCATTCTCAGCGTCTTTGTATTGCCCAGTTCTTGTAACGTAGCTAATTGTTTTATAGTTTAAAGCATTGATACTGTTTTTCATTTGTTTAATAGTATTTCTGAAGTTTTGGACTAGACATTTTATTTTGACGTTTAGTTGTGTGTTTAAATTGGACAATGGAAACTAATCCCATGAAGATTGGTCAGGTATGATTGGTATTTTTATAAAATCTATTTACATTATTATATATTTTGATTACAAGCTAATTTTAAAAAATATTCTTTAAGGTGGTGGAAATGGTCTGCTCATATTTGGAGTTGAAGGAGTTAAAAGTATGTCGGAGTTTAAACAAACAATGGCAGAAAGAGTCGGACAAGTTTTTTTGGAAGAACTGTTCTCCAATTAATTTATATAGAGATACAAAACAATTGAAAAGTGCGTCCCTGAATGCCAAGTCAAACCAAATGACACTTGATGAGGTGAATGCAATTTATCGGTTATTGAATTCAGCAGATGAAGCAAACTTGACTTTTTCCCAGATAATAATAAGGAAATGTCAAAGTTTTAAAGTAGCACGTGACTTGCAATTCAAAAAGTACGTTGGTCAATTTTTTAAATTTATTGCAAACTTTGGCCAACAAATTACGATTTTGGAACTTAATGGAACGTTGATTGGTCGTGATCTTTCGGATGTTTACAAGATTTTGACATGTAAATATACTCCAAATCTACAAACCTTAATACTTATTGACATAACTGGACCTAAGATTCAAACACCTGGTTTGAGAAATTACGATGGTGCCATTGAAGCAAACAAGCACCTGAAACGACTAAAGATACACCAATACGGTAGTAGATTTGAAAATGAGTGGAATTTTCCAGCAGTTGAATGGATAAAGGTCTTATCACACTATCCAAACATTAAAGTAAGCGAAAAATATCCCAAAAACTCTTTAATGCATAAAAAATAAACATTTATGATTCAATTTTTTTTTATTGTTATTAGACAATGGAACTGCAAGGATTACCTAGAGTTGATTCACGTGCGTTTGCCACAGCTCTTGCTGCCGTCCGCGTAAGAAATGACAAACTTTGTCAGATTACGTATCTACAGTGGTATATGTAGTAAGTAATTTCTTTCAAGAAAAACGGTATTGTGTTATTACTCTTATTAGTATTTTTTAAATGAATATCAATAATATTGTTATTGTTTTTTTAATAAATAGTGAGGATCCGTATAGTTGGTTAGGGGAAAGGAATTTGAATGGACCCTGGTATTTCGATTGGAAAGCCACATTAAAGGTATTGGAATCAGCAAACCTTCCATTAAGGACTTTGGAGTTGGCTTGTTATCAGAATAATCATGACGAATCTGTGGCTTCGTTTTTGAAAAGTCTTAATCCAACACTGAAACGTTTCATATACACGAGAAATATCCCAAATCCATTTCCACTTATGCAATCCTTGGAAGAAATCAAAACAAGCTTAGTTTGGTGCTGTCACGAAAAAAAGATTGATTTGCGGTTCTTTTCGCGAGTTCCAAACTTGAAATCCTTGCAAATATCTGCACCGTACGCCACTGATGGATTTGTGTTTCCCCATCATGATGACGCAGAAGACGATGGAGAATCCAATGAAGACGACGACGACGATGACAAATATTTGGTGCGTCCATTACAAGGATTGACAGTATTTGAAATCAATTCAAAATATTTTTGGACTGACTCTGACTTGTTGAAATTGTCAAAATGGACTCCTCATGTGGATTATACATCAAAGTTTAAGCTTGAATCACAAAAACTATCATCACCACAAAAAAAGACGTGATTAGATATAAAAGAATTACTGGGTTCAAACAAAATGAATGAAACGCAAATTTTGTGAATATTGTAAGTATAAATATAAAGATATCAACATTTATTTTAATCAAAAGGTTTAGCTGTCTGTAAATGATTTTCTGTGTTGGCGTATGTATAAATCTAAAAATATCAACATAACTGTGAATCAAAATGTTTAGCTTTCTGTACATGATTTTTTGTGCTGGCGTATGTATAAATCTAAAAAAATCATCCTAATTTTGAATCAAAAGGTTTAGCTTTCTGTGCATGATTTTCTGTGCTGGCGTATGTATAAATCTAAAAATATCAACATATTTTTGATTCAAAAGGTTTAGCTTTCTGTGCATGATTTTCTGTGCTGGCGTATGTAGAAATCTAAAAATATCAACATATTTTTGATTCNCTAAAAATATCAACATATTTTTGATTCAAAAGGTTTAGCTTTCTGTACATGATTTTCTGTGCTGGCGTATGTATATATCTAAAAATATCAACCTAATTTTGAATCAAAAGATGTTGCTTTCTGTACATGATTTTCTGTGCTGGCGTATGTAGAAATCTAAAAATATCAACAAATTTTTGATTCAGAAGGTTTAGCTTTCTGTACATGATTTTCTGTGCTGGCGTATGTATATATCTAAAAATATCAACCTAATTTTGAATCAAAAGGTATAGCTGTTTGCGCTCTTTCTTTTTGGCCTGGCGTATGTAGAAATGCAAAAATATCAACCTAATTTTGAATCAAAAGGTTTAGCCAAATGTTTCATTTTGCGACAGTGCTGGAGGTGCTTCTGGTGTAACCTACAATTCTATGCTGGCGTATGTTTCACAATAATAATATCGTTATTTATATTGATTCATACTTGCATTACCATGTAGTACTATGCAAAGGTTGTATGTTTATGAGGAAGAACACGTTTTTAAAATATAGACATAGCTTTTCTCCGAGTAAAGAGCACTGACGTAATTGTGTTATATGCAAATTTACAAACATATTCATTTTCAAATATCAATGACAACTTAAAGTAGATGATTAAGCTCTGCATTCTTATCAATAACTTCAATGGTGTTTTTTCTTATAAATACTTGTCTCTCATTTCATTCGATCATAGTTGTTTTTGAGCTCTGAGGAGGAAGACGTACTTTACCACTGACTGTCCTTAAAGTAATATTATTAAATTTTCTGAAGAAGGTGAGTTTGTTATTCATAACATTGGAATTAAACTGTTTGGTTTTAATATAGCTTATGCATCAAAAACATTGTGTTCGTTTAAAAGTATATTTTGTGATTGTTGTTTTCGTTTCAGTAAGACAGAATCAACCTGTATTAGACTGTACAATTTGTGTTGCTGGTAGAAGTATTGGTTCATTTGGGATCTAGTGAGAGAATCTTTAAATTAAAAGTAAGTTTTTTTTTCAATTTTGCAAATTATTTGTTTTGAAAAATTTAATAACTTAAAAAATTTGAAATTCTTATTCGTTTTATAATCGTACTATGATTCAGTGTCAGCCAAATTGGTAGACGATCAATCTGGAACTGTTGAAGGAGACGTCGGCAATGTATCGTCGTCCAGCTCTAGCAGCGACAGCAGAAGAAAGTCTGGCAGCAGGTCTGGCAGCAGGTCTGGCAGCAGGTCTGGCAGCAGGTCTGGCAGCAGGTCTGGCAGCAGGTCTAGCAGCAGGTCTGGCAGCAGGTCTAGCAGCAGCTCTAGCAGCAACTCTAGCAGCTCTTCTTCAGACGAATCGGAGGTTCACGACAGGAGTTTAAGTAGTACGAATATTTCTCCTTACGTTTATAATTACGTGACGCAATCATTTTCAAGAATATCGTTTAATGATGAAGAGCATGATGATTTTCCTGTTGTAGAAGACGATGCTGATGTTGAAGACAATGATGTTGCTGAAGTTGATGATGTTCCGAAACACGATGATGCTGATTTTGAAGACAATGAAGACGGTGATAATAACAGTAGACCTGACTCGAGCAATCATGATGATAATAGTGATGATAATGGTAGTAGTAGTGATGAAAAACAGCATGGTCCGGTGTATCAGGTTTGGAAAAGCCCTTTTAGCTCTGTTGATCCTTCTCAAGCTGCTTTGATGATATTGGCCCACCAAAAACAACAACACGATGCAAAGAAAATACCTGAAAATATATTACCAAATCCAGGTAAACGTCCTCGAGGAAGGCCACGTAAAATTGTTGCTGAAAATGTAATGCCGGTCAACAAAAACTCTGCTGAACCTTCCACAGACAAAGTAACAAAACGAAAGCAAAGTGATGTTGCAGGTAAACCGCAACCTCCGGTTCCAAAAAAGCCCCGTGTTACTACCACTAATACTACTGCAACCTCTAAAACTACCGCTTCTAATACTGGAACTGCGTCCTTGGTTGAAACACCTCTGACTACGAAGGAGATAAACAATGTAGCGGGCAAAACTGGCGCGATAGAAGGATCAACAAAGAAGGTGAAAAATATTCAGAAATCAACAAAGATTGTTATTGAACCACCAGAGCAGACCAAGGCACCAAAGCAGACATATATGATAATACCAGTGCTGACGAAGAAACCAGACCAAGTGCAGGAACCAGTGAAACCCCAGGAGCCTAAGAAAATGCTAATCTTACCCGAGCATATAGCAAAGAAAGAAGGAGTAAAGAAGCCGAAAAAGATAGAAATACCGGAAGAGGTGCCTATTTTACCAGAGCCAAAACAGAGACCGAAACAAACCAAGATAAAGCACCAGGTGCAGCACGCTTCAGAAGAGGTTTTCAACCCAGATCCATCTACGAACGTGGCAAATGCTAAGAAGGTGGAATCTTTAAAAAAAGAAAACAGGGACGAGAAAAAACAAATGAAGGTAAAGGATAAGATTCAAACGAAGGACCAGCTGGTTTCTGTGAAGAAGGCTGTCGATGTTGCAGTACCTGCTACAGTCCTAAATATACCTGTTTCCTCTGCTTCATCCGTTCCAAAATCTACTGTTTCTGTAGCAAAATCTGCATCTGTGCGAAATCCGGTGCCTGTTCCTGTCCAGAAGACTGCAACTGCTTCCACGCCTGTTGCTTCGGCAAATGCTATACCCATCCAGAAGTCTGTAGCTGCTGTACCGAAGTCTGTACCTGTCGAGAAGTCTGTACCTGTCGAGAAGTCTGTATCCGTCCAGAAGCCTGTATCCGTCCAGAAGCCTGTATCCGTCCAGAAGCCAGTATCCGTCCAGAAGCCTGTATCC
>JAHZNA010003059.1:0-11816 GCA_027743935.1 Sinodicranocentrus sp. ZH6 | reverse complement strand
CGTCTAAGGACACTTTAACCATCCTACATCTGAATCCGACAACGTTTTTTGGATTCCATTATCGCTACACCGTCTTATCTTTTATCTTGTTTTGTATTTTTGTATCCAAACCAAGCTTTATATATCCAGCAACAGGTACTAGTGTTAATTTGAGGAAGAAAAAAGCGTTTTTCTTGATTGCGAAAACTACTCAAATCGAATGCATATATGCTGATGACTTTTTTTTATAATTACATTTTTTCTTCGAGAATAAATTATAAGCTAAATACAAGAAACATACACATGTAAACTTTCTATTTAATGTGTATAATATATTATCGCATGGAGCATTTCGGTATGTTTGGTATTTAAAAATTGAACAATGAAGACTGGAAATATATATGATACCTTTCATTAGTTGATACATTTTACATAATATATGTCATTCTAGTCTAGAACTAAATACACGTACTTTATAACAAACAAAGTGGTAAGTATAAACCATGTGGCTCAAACTTCCTTCGAGATAATTTTTTAGATGTCCAAATCATAGGAGTCGGTAAAAGAGCGAAGAGTTCGACCGAAATGTATCCTACTGTTACCAATTTCGTTTGGAAGAAGTTGAGAATTCAAGAACGGATGTAGTATTCGGCATGCTTAAATTTGTTGTTTCATTAAGCACATTACAATATTAAAAGTCCATTACAGTTGTCTTAAAAAACTGCTTAAAATAATAAGACAAAATATGTCATTTAGTCGAAAACTGGATGTCTCTCGTGCGCATTTTTGACGCAAACATATTCAGCGCAGTGCATCTTCTGCATGCCAATATGACAAATCATATTCACTCCAAACCTCTATAAATCTTTGTGCCTATAGTATAGACTATATACGTACGTACAAACAGTTATACGTATCTAAAAATCAAGTTGCGATGCAAGGCATACAATCAAACAGCTACCAAATTCAAAAGAACCTCCTACGCGATTAAGTTTACAAACTTAAACCACGCACGCTCCAATTTTAATGCATAGTATTTATAATATATAAGGTCAGGTTAGACATTGTCCCTATACTTAGTGTAAAAAGCTGTCGTATAAAATATTACGCCAATAAATTTCTGTTAAGGGTTTCCGAACTTACCTACATTAGCTGTAAAATTCACAGTTTAACCTAATTTTAATAAAACGTAGTAGTCACCTATACTTACGAAATGAATGCATCTTATATATGACCAGCTGCTAATAACCACAATAGTTATAGTTCAAAAACGAAATCTATCATACATTTCGTGAGTTGCATTTATGTATTAAAATCTGAATAATGGTGTTTTAGGTCCTTAATCTAGCAGTCTGACTGGAGCACAATGAACTGAAGAACTGGTCCAGGAATTATCACACGGACCGGTCTGATAAAATTTTTGCCCCTAAGTATATGCTTACAAACTATAATATAATTGTTTCCCATTTAGGTTTTAGGTATATATAGTACATCTGAGGCAGCGTGAGCATTGGTTTTGACAAAAGACAAGCCTAACACCTACAGTTACAAACAAGTTTGACTATTTGCGAAAAACAATAAATGAAATAAGCGGTAACAGAAAAGAAATCTAGTAATGTAGGATGATAATTTCTTAAGTCGGCACCATATCATACGGTACTTTCTATTTGGACCTCTTTAATGTACGGTGACAGTCCCATACTAATATCCTCCATTCGAGCTAGTGGTGCCGTAAAATTATTTTCCATACTGGTTAACACAGAAGTGTTATGTGAAGCTCCGGTGTTCGGTTCTCCGGGATAGTTTCCAACAGACTCGTTAGCTGAGCCGGATTCATCAATCGAAGACTCTCTATGACCATTTATTAGATTGGAAGAAGATTTCAAGCAGTCTACAGCTGTAGAAGCAGCAACATCAATTCCATTGATATCTTCTTTCTCCACGCTAGGTATTTTACAATGTTTCTTTAAAAGGTTGCGACACCAATGCTGCGCCGACTGTTGGTTGCAAGTATAACCTCTCTTATGATAAAACAGAATGTATGCTGAAGCTGATTTTACTTCTGAAGGGGAAGACATTTTGCTAACTCGGGTATCATCGAACGACCACCAACTTCCATCAACGGGATTTTTACAGTACGCTGGAAACGTTAAGATTTATATTAGTACGAGCAATAAATTATACATTTCTTTTAAGTAAAAAAGGTGTTAATTTTGTCCTGTTAATTTACCTGTGTAGTGTCCACCGAGTACTTCCTTTCCATGATGGTTACATACAGCATACAGGTCATAAACAATCTCATCTGGTGAAACGCTAAAGCCATTAGTAGCATTAAGCCTATTATTGGTTACCGCAGATGAAAGCTGCTTTTTGAACGATGCGCGATTCTTCCAGTTCCCTATTCCAAAACATCCATTAACCGGAGATGAAGCTTGGTTAATTCCTGAATTTACCGCGTTATTATCGCTTCGATTTCTCCTCGTAACATGCGGTGCCAGGTCGAGACCGTCCACCGGAAAGTCCACAACGGAGAAAATTTTCGTAGCAGAGTTTCTGGCTTTCGCCGTCTATCATTGCCATTAAAAATAATAAGTAAATATAAAAACACTTATCAAGTCCAGGACATCAAAGCACATCGACATTAAAAATATGTCTAACAGCTAACAGCTTTTGAGTTTACCTGTCTAAATCTTTTCAAATGCACAACCAAAACCTGAGGTGCTGTCCATAGTCCTATCATTTTAAGAGTACCTTGTTCTTTCCTATTACAATGTGGGCAGTGCCAGGAGTCCTCTGCTGACAACTGTTCAGCGGTTGTATACAAATCAAAACATTCCCCTAAAGTTACTGATCCTACAGTTTCTTCTGTGTGTCTAAGGCGAGTTTGAGCCACACTTTCGTGCTCTTCTACAGTTTCTGAGTCGTTAATTATTATCCTAAAGACAAAAACATTATAACATTAACATAACACTACTTCAATCATAGAACCAGACACATGATTACTAAATGGATGTGATCACATCTACACGATTAACCACACAACTACATACTTGTCTTTTGATTCCGGTGTCCACTCCAAGTGCACCTTGATATGTGGGGGAACATCTTCATCACAAAGAGATAAGGCGTGATCCACAGACTCCATGTACAAAGGATGTTCTACAAGGGGATCGACCAGCGAGCCTTCAGCGCTGCCATCAAGAATTTTTATGCTGAACACAGGATCCTGTAACATAATAACAATACCGAATGAAAGGCACTGCGTCCTAAAGAGATCTATATTTATATACTTCGTACTTAATTACATACCTTCTGCTCTGAAACAAGTACATCAGTCTGTAATACAGTAGCCATTTCTTTTAAGAAAACTTTCTGAATGTCGACATATCCAGTTTCCCTTGCAATCTGAGTAACATATGGGCTTCCAAATCGCACGCTAGTGTTATTTGTAACTAGGATATTAGTCCACGTCACCATTATAAAAGCCCCATCGTTCTCATTCATCTCTCTCAGTTGTGGAGTTTCAATGCAGTACAAGGCATCATTATTTGAAAGGGAAGAAACCAGCTGCATTTCTAAAAACAGAAAATCATGAACTATTAACCCATTCTGAAAAATCAACACAATTACAAAACTAGTGAAACGTTAAAAGCAAACCTGTAAATGTTCGATGAAATCCTTCACCATCAATTTCTGCAAGTAAAATGTTGTTTTCTTCTATCCCAGTGTCACCAGATAGAAGTTGCTTTAACTCTTTTATGTCCGCACTAGATATAACGCTTAAACCAAGTTTCACCTTTAAATTAAGAAAAAATGTACGTCACTCACGAAGAATTTATACGTCGTATGCAGTTGATAGTTCCAGACTGATATATTTAATTTATCATTGATTGTACCTGTCTAGGTTGTTGTGCAAGGTATACGATGTTTACATAAACCGGGGCTTCCTGCTTGGCTTGAGGAATGGGTAAAGATACGCAGACAAATGGATCAAACGTAGCCGATTGCCTTCCACATCCAGGACACGTCAATGATGATCTGAAATGAGCTCCAAAAATCTCTTGTATGATGGAATTATTGCATCGCAAATGATTCGCAAGTGCCTCTGCTGCAACTTGCTCATCTGAACGTCCTAAATTATTCTGCCACAACGCAAAATATAAAATTAAACTTAAAAAATCGTGTATGAATTCAACATACTAGCCTGAAACTCATGTATCATAGCCTATTTACCTTCATCGGTTTGTACTTCGACGAAGCTGCCTGGTTAAGATCTTCGTGAAGTCTATCCAATAGCCACAGAAAAAATTCTTGTGCATCGTGTTGTTCAGAACCCCGCCATTGAGATGCTCTCTTTTCTATCGCTCCTTTGAATCTAGATACGGCATCTTCAAGCACAGTTGGGTTTTGCCTTAACCACGCATTTTTTAGAAGAGCTGCGAGTTCTTCCGTCACTTCACACTATAGTATTAAATTATTATTAATAATAATAATAATAATAATAATAATGACATTGTAGAGGGAAATAGGCTACAGGGAAAGAAAAAAAAATCAACATTTAGATTACATAATAACTTACTTTCCCATTTTTAATCCAATGTTTCTTTCTCAGGTCACTTTTGTAGCCATCCGTGACTAAATATTTTGCCAAGCAATCTGTATGGGATAAGCATTGTACAATAGCATTCATAAAGCAAGTGTTCCCTTGATTTTTTAATCCCACAGCAGCAGGTGTGTAACCGGAAAATAAAGCTGTAAAACAAAAGTAAAAAACATTAAATTATCCATAAATGTATGACAAAAAGTGGTGTTGGTTATTTTATACAATTTCTGCAACATTTCTAAAACAAACCTAGGCCGTTACTTTGGTTCACGTGATCCACATTTGTGCCACCTACAGCAGTACCACCTCCTTCACACCCTTCCTTTCCTTCATTTGGATCACGCTTCCTAACACTTTTAGTACGGACTAAAGTCAGGAAAATGTTCTTCATAAAACTTCCATTTTGATTCTCTGAAACAGGTCCGGTCTGACCACTTTTGCGAACCAGCAGACCCCTTGGCAGTGTAAATGAACGACGGAGATTGTTTCTAGTTAAGCTTGAAAAGCCATGCCCATTTGTGAGCCCTCTATTACTACTACTATTGGAAGTTCCTTGCGAAGATGAAAGCTTATCTGTGTTTGTAGTTGGAGTTAAAGTTGCCGATTTGCGTTTCACATTAGTGTCTTCCGAACATGCTTTATCCAATTCAGTAAGTTTATCTTCCAGTTCTTTATCAATTAAGCCGTTCGTAGTCACCGTTAATGATGAGCCGGCTTCGTCAGTTTTTGCACCTTCATCAAAATTATGTTTCTCCTTCGATGTTGGTCTTATTACTATATCTGTACTATCAATAATTTTGTCGGTGGACATGTTCGCTATTTTATTTTCTAACATCCGGAGTACAAAAATAAGCTTTACAAATTCACAGTCACACACGCAGAGAGAATATAGAACGTATTACAATTTAAAATAGGAGGCTTTCACTAGTTCGTTAACATTTGGCATCCAGCTTTCATGGAATTTATTGCCTTCCACTTTCTATTCACAATCAATGTGCTAGTTATCCCACTGCTCGACTGCTGACAACCAGACATTTCAATGTTAGCTAAAACTTTCACCAGACCAGCAACCTGACCTGAGCGACCCTTCCTTTTCGTTGATGGCTGGAAAGGTATTGTCAGTCATCTGCCAGTCAGTCAAGCACTAGCTCCCGCCGACGTCGATCTATGATTTCTAACTTTTAAGTAGCACTTCCAGAGACAAAACTTCATCCAAAGTCGGTGTTACCCATCCTCTGTCAAGCACTTAATAGATTGTACCAAACTGACGAAGATCATACATCAACATCATAAAGTTATCGGCTTCATTTCATGTTTGAATTTAAGTTTCCATTTTCTGATGCGCCATTTCCACAAACAAATCACAAAGAAACAAACACCTTGTTAGCTGCTACCACCTGTGCCCTTCGACATATTCATTTCAAAAGGACGGTACGTTGTATGCCGACAGCGTCGTTGTTTTCAGTTTGGATTGGAGGTTATCAGATTCTGTTGAAATCGAATTCTTACATCCAACATCTTGTGAAATGGGGAATGCTGAGGGTGGTGGTGCTTTAGGGCCTCGCACATCCTTCACCCTTCCATTTTATTTCGTTTCTTGCATTGAGCGTGAATCTCTGAATGAATCCTAAAATAGTTAATGCAATTATTATTAGCAATGATAACAAATGTAGTTAAATTTGCCCAATTAATATAAAATGCTTTATAAGTTTTGTAGTGGTGAAAGGTAAAAAATCGAGATGTCAGTTATCGGTTTCACATCCTGCACATCCTCACATAACTATACTTACTAGTCAAGTACTAGGATAACGGACGGAAACATGTACAAATAGCTAAATGACATTGCTGATAACAGTCAACCGCTAATGTCAGGGTTTCTAACCTGTTTCACACCGACTTTTATTGATCTCCCGTCTTATAAAGTCTTTATTTTTCCGAGTTCTCTCATGTAGTCATTTATTGTTGTTAAACCAAATAAAATAAAACATGACTCAGTGTCAAGCGAGTAAGTGTGAAATAATGTTGAATGTCGCATCTACACGCTGAACTGAAGATGAACGATGGAGTGGTGTGAGGTGAGCTATGAAACTCAACTATGAACTACACTATCAAATCAACTATTATTTTTATTTGCTTACGGCTATGTCACTGTTGTGTACTGTATATTTAGTAATATTGTTTTAACCATGAAATATTAATAAATATAATCAAAAATACATTTATTACTCTGCCTTTCAACTATTAATACGAAAGTCTGAAATCCCGATAACATACGTGCACTGCACTGTTGACTGTAAGTACACTCACTCATGCTCATGTTAATGTTTTTATATGTAGTACAATTTTATGCATATATTCTTTTCAATCTAATTCTGCTTTAAGGTGGCGAAAATCTGTGGAGTGTACCAGTATGCATATTAGCAATAGGGATAAGCATAATATAAAATACACCTATACACTCTTAACACATACCAAGATATGAGTTTCCTCTCGTTTTACTCTATAGTCATATACCTAACAACTCATGTACATAACGATTCTCAAAGCAGAAATATCTACCCACATCCCACACCTTATATAAAACAAAAAGAACCACATCGCATAGTTCTTACATACAATATAGTAATAGGCAAAGGCTGCCCTATTTGATGTATTTAAATAGTAAATTAGTAAATGCACTCTCGTCGGTATTATTAGTAAATATTATTAGTATTGTACTATCTATTTTTATTGCAGCTTTCGAAATTAGAGTTTAGGATGTCATATAAATTAATATCCGACCTATACATTTTAATAGAAACAGTTAAGTAAGTCATATAGGTTTGGAGTTAGGGTTAAATGTGAATACCAGGATAAACTATTATTGCCAGGGAATAAAATATTATGGCTATGACATGGTTGAAAACATCAGGGGATGTTGATGTTGATGAGTGAAACACTTATGACTGTGTAGGTTACGCTAGGCTATATAAATTTATAGAATACAACGGAACGGAACGGAATAGGGCCAGGGACATATTGTGCAAGTACATTTTAGACAGGATACAGTTCACAATTCGCACTACACTCTCTAGATAGGAAGGTCTTAGGAATATGTATGTACGTTTTAAATGCACCTTCTTTCTACTTAATCTGTATCTCTTACAATATACATACAATATATCAGTGTTGAAGAAGGCAAATCTCCCCTCCTGTTGAAGACGATCAACGCCCATCTGCCTCTATTTGATGATACTTCCGTTGTACACAACACTACACACACACATGGCGTCTCCCACTACATCCGTTCAAATTACACAGCTTCAGCGACAAATAAATTAATGCAAGTAAAGCATTAGACATGAAACAAAGTAAATGCAATTTTAGGCTTAATAAATTAATCGAAATAAAAGTATATATGTACTTGATATGTAGTCACAAACTGATATTTGTTTTATAAGAGTAATTTGTATCAGGTAATACTTTAAAATCATTTCAAAAAATACATGTTCAATGTTCATATTTCATACAGGAGGATTTCTCAGAAAGACTAGCATAATGCATAAAGTAGCTCGAAAATGTTCATACGCGTGGGTCATAATAGTATCCTCGGAGCTTTGTACTTTAATTTTATACATTATTTTGCAAATAAATACATATATTGGAATTGACCAAAATAATGAAATTATGTCCGGAGATAATATAAATCAAATGTGGTTATAAAAATGAAGAATTGCTTTGTCGTTAGCAAATCGTTTAGGTTGAAGGTCGCTTTTCACTGAACTTGCGAGTAAAATCTTCTGCACTTTTTATGAATTTCTTCCGATCTTTAACAAATTCCTCAGCCAAGTCTGCGCGTAGTGGATGATCAGGTTCAGGCTCATTAACGAGAGCTACGAGTGCTTGGAGAACTAAACATTCGAACATATTGATAAAATCATTATCAAATATTGGATATTGAATTCACATGTGACAAGTTAGGTCAACGAAACATTACATCAGACAATCTGAAATGAAGACCAAATCATTTCAACTTCAACTTCAGAAAAAATTGTAATATATAATTTTAGAACTTACGGGTACAATCAGTCCCTGCCAGCAAAGAATGTTAGATTCATCTACGGTGATATCACGACAAGATCTGGTCCCATTCTTGCGAATGTCTTGCAATTCCTATTATAACAATTAACAAAACGCAAATAAGATTAATTTTTTAGTTTCATTCCACTCCATTCCATTTCCATTCTATGGAATATGTAATTCTAAATTCCAGATATTAGCCTCCAGTTCCAGTCATCAGTAAAGCTTACTTTTTGAAGACGACGCGTAGCAGCCATACTGTTGACAATTACAGCTTCTAATTTTTCCCCTTCCTTATAATTTCCGGGAAATCGTTATACGATATGCCTTTTGCTATGACTTGATACAAGTTCAACCACGCTACAATTTTGATACAAAATTTTATCACTGTCAGTTAATTAAAAACCCACAAAAACTTCGCAACCTTGACCTTCGAACAAACCACTTTGGTTTCAATACAATTGTATTATAAAATCCTAAATGATTAAAAGAAACCATCATAAATCATTTTTATACCTTCAATCTTATTATTTCGAGATGGGAGAATTAGGCCAAAAGTTAACAATACAGAATGAATAAATCGCAGAACTAATAATTAAAATTCGGCTATTAAAACAGTGCATTTGTTTACATTTAAAACTAGTCGTCCTGAATAAACCTGATTGTGTAAATTTAAAACTGACTTGATTAATGTTCACACAATTTAACTGGACCGCTCAATTTTGTAATCCACCAACGCACATATCAATCACTACATCCGTTTCCGTTCCGTCGTCAATAAAGTTTTGCCTTTTGCCTGCAATCTTCTAATCTAGGTTGCGTTTGCGTCGTGTTTACAACAATTTGGCAGACTGGCAGTGTATATGTTCTTGTTTGATTGATTGTGAATATTGTGTACGGCACTATGGCATCTATATCTAGCTAGATAGGTACATTCTGGAGATGCATCCGAGATCCGAATTTCGTTATATAATGATAATCAAATATTTATGTATGACATTAGTAAAATATTCAGATGATAAACTTGAACTTGTTTCACGGGGTGAGAGTATCTGACGTCCTGTCCGTTCTCCTATGTTTAACAGAATCTTCCTGTAGTCAGCTCTTTTTTATACTGCTTTAAGTATGTATTGTTAATTTGTTAACCCTTTGAGGAAAATACATTCAGATAATTTGAGGTCAAAGAAAGGTGCAAAATTCAATGCGTAAAAATCAAGATCTCGTTGTCTACTTGGCAAACATCAAAACATTAACGTATGTGACAAACTAAAGTATCAAATTAATATAACTCTGCACAGCTTTATACAGACAATGCATAAGATAAGAATTATTTGTAAATATTTGTAATCATAATCGATAGCATAAAATCAAGCATATAGTACATAGCATAGTATACATATTTATATTTATAACTGCAATAATATTGTACAGGTTCATGAACTTTTGGTTGGTGGTGCAAAGGTTAAAAAATGGATGATGCTTGTAAACTATTTGGTACTGGGTACTGGTTCGTTATAAATAGTGTGTTGTGTCAAGCCAAAGGTTCATAGTTGGGTGGGTGGGGATGTCATTTGATGGTGATCGTTGAAAGAATAATTCTAATGAGAACAGTTTGCTCTTCATCATTTGCACGCAACTTTTGTATAATATTTGTATTAAATTTCTTCCTGACATCATGATCAGAAATCTCTTGATTTTTTACTTGTTCCTTATGTCAGTACAATTAATAACCAGTGAGTCTTTTAGTGACTTGTATAATTGCATCTCAAAGTGGAAATCTCAAGCATTCAATAACTCACAAAATGCTAATTATCCTTGGAACTGCCAACTACGCAGACAAGAGGTTCAAATTGTTGGTGGGGTGGAATCCCTTAAACACGAATTTCCATGGATGGTAGGGATACAAATTGCTCTTCATCATTTGCACGCAACTTTTGTATAATATTTGTATTAAATTTCTTCCTGACATCATGATCAGAAATCTCTTGATTTTTTACTTGTTCCTTATGCCAAATAACTAGTGAGTCTTTTAGTGACTTATATAATTGCATCTCAAAGTGGAAATCTCAAGCATTCAATAACTCACAAAATGCTACTTATCCTTGGAACTGCCAACTACGCAGACAAGAGGTTCAAATTGTTGGTGGGGTGGAATCCCTTAAACACGAATTTCCATGGATGGTAGGGATACAAATTAGTTCCGTTGATGGCAGTTCCTATAGTTGTGGGGGATCTATTGTAAGTGCGTCATGGATAGTAACTGCAGCTCATTGCATTCATAACTTGGACCTTTCCTCCTACTCAGTAATTGCGGGGGATCACAACACAACTTATTTTGAGGGAAAAGAGCAGATTCGAAATGTTGGAAGGATGGTGCACCATCCACAGTATAACCCGTAAGTGAGTAACTCCATGCCAAAAAGGTTTACGTCAATCGACATGGGTCGGCCATAATTGATAGAACTTCGTACGACGTACAATAAGATACCATAAAATGTGCTAAAAAGCTCTTTAATGAGCAGTGTCGATAATGATTAATTCAGAGGAATTTGCAAATTACACGATTTTTTTCTTTCAAAATGCTCCCAATTAAATTCTCCAGGACGCTTTTTTCCGCTTTTAATAATTTTTGAATACCCTGTAAGTTATAGCAAATATTGAAATATTCCGATTTTCTCGATTCAAGTTGAAAATTTTGGCTTCTGAGGTTTATATAAAAATTATTTGTTATGCTGAATCCATATTTGACAAAAGCGAGAATTTTGAAAAATGGTTAGAAACTTGAAAAAATTGATATGGAAAGGTTAAGATCACTACAACTTACAGGGTATTCAAAAGTATTAAAAGGGTAATAACAGTAATCTTAGGAAAAAAACATCCTGGGGAATTTAATTGGGAGCATTTAGAAGAAGAAAAACCATGAATTTATTTAGGAACAAATGGTGTCCCTTTGAATTAACAATTATCGGCATTAGCGCTGCAATACTATGATACTAATAAAGAGGTTATATAGGCTTCATTTTTTGGTATATTACGTCGTACGACGTTTCGTCAATTATAGCGACCCATGTCGATTGACTTACCGTTTGGCATGGAGTTTCTTAAGTATATTTTGTACATTTGATTACTTTTAGTTTAATACCGTAGATGAGCAATGAAATAGTTTAAAGTATCG